>PVJC01001186.1:58700-99241 GCA_004026665.1 Murina feae
TTCAGTCCGCAGGCCGATGCTCTGTCCGCTGAGCCAAACCGGTTAGGGCCCTTAGCGCATTCTTATTTTGCTGTGTGACCTTGGGTAGTAGCTCCTTTTCCTCTTTGGGTCTCTTCCCCATCCATTCAGGGAGGGCCTGGATGTGATAACTTCTTCTTTTTAATTTTCTATTTTATTTTTTTCCTTTTTGTTAATCCTCACCTGAGGATATTTTTCCATTGATTTTTAAGGAGAGTAGAAGAGAGGGAAAGACAGAGAAAGATTGATATGAGAGAAACACAATTGGTTGCCTCTTGTACCAGCCCTGACCAGGGCATGGGTCTGGGAGGAGCTTGCAACCATGGTACGCGCTCTTGACTGGAATTGAACCCGAGACCTTTGGTCCCCAGGCTGATACTCTATCCGCTGAGCCAAACCATCCAGGGCTGGATGTGATAACGTCTAAGGTCTTTGTTGTCCAAAGCCTCTGACCCTGGCACCCAAGAGAAGAAATGGGATGAGGAGGAAAAGAGAGAGATGGGTTCAGGGCTGTGTGGGGACCGAGGAAGAGACTGGAAGGCGGGTGGGTAAAGGAGCAGTGTGGTTTTGGGGAAGACCGTCTCCTCTGAACCTGTTTCCGCATTTTTGTAAACACAGTTACGGTGCAGATCCTGGCCCACCATGGAACAAATGTCAGTCTTTTCCTGCTCACCACCCACTGCTGGGCGGGGCCTTGTTGCTGCTAGCCTGGGTGGCTTGGGCAGCCCATGGAAGATGTCAGACCGGCATTGATCTGGCTGTTTTGGCTGGTTGATCTCTGTTGGTCAAAGGGAGGTAGAGGGTGAGGGACAGGTCCAGGCAGCACCACCACTCTTGGTCAGGGATCGCCGAGATGACAGAAAGAGTTTAGGCTTAGAAGCCATCAGGACTGCGTTAGAATCTCAGCTCTGATATGTAGCAGCTGTGAGATCTTGAGCAAGTCACCTAAGACCTTACGAAGCCTTAGTTTCCTCTATAAAATGGAGAGGCCCACCCTTGGGTGCTGAGGGGCTGGAACAGCAGAGCAGTGGGGAACGTGCACCCAGCTCAGGCTCTGAGGGCTGGCTGAGACCCCTTCTTCCTCTGCTTTCCCTGCAGCCCTCATGGCACCAGCATGGACCTTGGAGCAGCACCAAGGACCCGCTCACCCTTCCGCCCCTGAGTCCACATTGGAGTCAGCCTGGAATCCAGGCCCAAGTGGATGCCCATCTTAGCTTGGAGACACCGGCAAACTCAGAGTTGGGGGAGGCTGGGCATGGCACACTGTGCAGCCCCAGCTCCTGCTGACAGAGAAACTGCTCATGATAAAAGGCTCCTGCTCCGCTGGTCCCGGTGTCAGCCTGCGTGGTTGGGAGGGTTCGCTTAAGTGAGAAGCTGATGAGAGTGCAGGGGGGTTTGGCTGGGGGCACCCACCCTGAAACCTGTTTCTGATTTCCTTTGCTGCTCGCCCCTCTCTCCGCCTGGCAGCTTTCCCGGACTAGCTGCTGACGTCAGGATCTGTCCAGCCTCGGGAGGTGTATGAGGGCTGTCTGGTAGATGGGAACACTCAAGGAAGGGGGCCTGTGCTTAGCTTTGGAAAATTTGTCCTCCAGGGAGCTGGGAGGTAAGAAGAGCTGAATTGTGTCGGGGACTCACATATTTGAGCCGCACATGCACACTGTAAAGATGAACAGCTCAGGGAGGTGGAGGGACTTGCCCAAAACCAGCCGCACATCTGGTTGGAACCTGGCTGCATCCTGCTGTCTGCTGGACCCACAGCTGCTGGGTCTGCAGGGCTCATCTCCAGGTGGGTCAGTACCATCTACATTGTGGCCACATGGTGAGCATCTGTGAGGCTGGTGTCCCATTCTACAGATAAGGATGCAACAGGTGCTCAAGACTCCGAGCTAGAATGTGGGGGAGGCTGAGCTGGAGGCTTTGTAAGCTGTAAGGAGGTGGAGTGAGACTGCCCTGATCCCAGGCTGGGAACAGCCTGCCTGCTGTTACTGCTTTGCAATTTGAAGATTTGAAACCCACTCTGGACCTTCAGTTCTGCAGCTGTGATTTGGGGCATATTACTCTGATTTCTGAGCCTCGATGCTTATCTGTAAAATGGCCTTTTAAAAAAGTCGACCCTGTCCTGCCTGGGTGGCGTAGTTGGTTGTGGGTTCAATTCCAAGTCAGGTCACATGCCCAGGTTGTGGGTTTGATCCCCGAGAGAGGCAGCTGATCGATGTTTCTCTCGAGCATCAATGTTTCCCACACTTCCTCTAAAATCAATAAAAAGCATATCCTCAGATGAGGATTAAAAAATAATAAAAATGCAAGTCTACCTTGCCAGCCCGGCTTCAAACTCCAAATATATGTCTTCCTCCTTAGAATTACAAGTGGTTCCTGGCCTCTCAAGCAACAGGGAGCCTGAGCACCAACACCATGCAGCGTGGTGGGGGGAGGGGGGGCGCAGGACAGAGCAGCCTTGGCTGTAAGAAGGCAGCCCTTCTAGACTTCGCCAAGGAAGATGCTTGGGCTCCACACCCAAGGCACCAGAGTGAGAAGCATGACAAGATGGTGGAGCGGGAAGAGGGGAGGGGACTTGCAGGGGCACTGCCACAGGGGATGCACCCTATTCCGCTCCACTCTTTTGTGGGGGGCCTGGACAGCCCTCAGCAAGGGACCTGGGGACACCAATGCTGAATGAATCAGTAACAACAGCGCAGGAGCCCTGCAAGTGGCTGCACTCGCACATAAACTTGTTTTTTAATTGTGAGTTCACGTGGCCACAGACAGAAATCTGGCAAAAGGAGAAGGAAAACCTCCAGAATCTCACCTACTGACACCCAACTCTTCTAGTGTTTGTGTTTTTCGTAGTTGCCATCAATTCTTCCGTTTGGGAACACTTTTCATGAGCAGGTTCCTATCTTTCTACCAGTTGTACAGCATTTCATTGTTCAAACTGGGTTTGGTCTGATGTTGATCTTTCTTGGTAAATTGTGAGGTAAGCAGGAATTACTTCCACCCAGCAGTGAGGAAACTGAGGCAAGAGTGGTTAGGTGACTTAGCCAAAGGTGCCTGGCTAGTGATGCGGGGGTGCCAGGGATAGCCCTCCAACTCCTAGGTCAACACGCACAGAGACACAGAGGGAGGAGGACAGAAAACACAGCCCCAAATTCTCATCTCAAAATATTTAATTTTGTTTTGAAAATGTTACAGTCCCGGCTTCCCTCCCTGCCACATCACTCCGGCCCACCAGCAGTGACACACTCGCACACACATACGCACATAAGGCCAACGGGCTGTGGTCTGCTTCTGCCGTTGCCAGCTGGGAAGAAGGGATTTTCTCCTTGCCTCCTTCCCCCAACACAGGTAAGAAAAAGGGGCTCGCTGGAATCCCAGCTCCCATGGGAGGACGCAGAGCCCCACACACTGTCACATCACATGCACTTAGAAAAATAAAACCACGTGGTGATCTGGCATCCTCAACACCACAAAATAGCAACATCCACCTGGAAGTCATCTTCACCATTTTCTAGAAAAATTTATTGCACTTAATTAACAGATGTTAAAGGAGCTCTCGGCCCTTTGTGTTACTTGAAACAGAGCTCAAAGGGCCTAGGTACGGAGCTGCCTCGCACTAAGGGTCCCTCTTCTGCTGGCTCCCAAGCCTGCCACCAGCCTCAGGAGGGAGGACTGCAGCCGCCCCAGCAGCCGCTCAGCAGGGTGACACCCGGTCAAGGTTCACTGCTAAGTGCCTTCTCCAACCTCAGGATCCAGACAAGCAAACCCCTACCTTTGGCCAAGGATAACAGTTACCCAGATTCTCCACAGGCTGCCACCCATTGTGCAAGCTCTCTCAATATATATATTTCTGTATCTAGATATACATTTATTACATTCTTGCAACATTCTAGCTCATTCATGATTTGTCTGTTCTGAGGTTGCAACAAAGCTGCCAGGAAACTGATGAGCGCGCTTAGGAAGGGATGGTGCTTCCCAGCCCATCACAAACCCTGGAAGCCATTTACTTTGGCTCCTCTGGCCTCCAGTGCTTTTTAGATGTCGAAGATTTGAGCAAAGGAGCCTCAGTCTTTGGCTGTCAGCCCCAAGATGGAGAGGGGCCAGCAGGGAGTCAAGGGGACTCCCAATTCCATGACGGAAACTAGCAGGCACCACCCCTCCCCTGAAAGGATCTGATCTGTGGGCCTGGGAAGGAGCCACACTCCCTGAGCACGCCTTTCCCCAACGTGTCCACCTTCACGGACCTCTCCTTCCTGTCGCTGCTAGGCCCGGGCGCAAAGGGCTCTTCCAGAAGAGGCCAGCAGCCACATTCTTCCCAAGTAAGCACTTTGGGAAGGAACCAGCCGCCCACTGCCTGGGGGGAGGAGAGGAGGGCTAAACAGGCAGAAGGTGGGACAAGGAGATGTCAAGCCATTATCCCACCCATGGGGGTCAGAACATGGACACCATTCAGAGATTAAGTCTCCATTCTTTTAAAAAAACAAAACAAAACACAAACCATACACTTTCTGGCCAAAGAAAATGAAGAGCTTTTACGCTGGAGGCTCTTCTACTAATAACAAAATGAGAACTGCCCTCTTGGGGGGTCGCCAGACCAGAGGGCGAGTGCCCGGGCGGGCAAGCTGCCCAGGGCAGGACACTGACATGCTGGATGCAACTGCCCTGTTGTGGTTACAATAGAGTGAAAAGTGTGAACATGGTTTTTATAGAACCACAAAATACAAGTCAGGGGCCTGGAGGGAGTCAGTGACCTCCCTTGGCCTCAGGCACCCTTGTCAAGTCCCCAGGAGAGGCGGGTATGTAGGTCCCCGGAGGACCATGGCGTTCCCCTGGGTGCGGTTCACGGCCAGTGGATGGCGTTCCTGGGTCTTAACATGTTATATAAAGTCTGCAGGGGTCAGAGCCCGGGTCTTGGAGCTACCACGTTAAATAAAGCCAGTGGTAAACATGACAAAGTGTACCCATCACCTTTGACCCCTCTTAACCACAGGCTGCCTGGCCCTGAGCCAATAAATGCACCTATCTGCAGGTCCCCCGGCGGGCCACGGTGAACAGAGCCTCTGTTCCAAGATTTCCTCAATGAATCTCCCAGGCGGAGCAAGAGAAAACAGCTGTGAGGTAGAGAAGCCACAGCTGCAAGGACCCCTCCCTCTACCACGGCCAGGCTTGTGTGGATGGCCCACATCTTCAGGGACCCAGCCGAGAGGACGCTAGTGGATAAATGTCCCAAGAACCGGCTGTTCCATGAGTTGTGCTGTGACCCTGGCTGGCTGTCCTGCCCAGCAGGTGGCTCTAGGCAGCTTGCACAGGGAGGGATCTTGAATCAAGAACTGGGAAGCCCTCTTCTTTCCTCCGGCCTGGCCCACACCGGAGAGCAGAGCAAGACAAAATGGAGACACATGGCCTGGCTCCCTGCCCGCAGTGTAAGGGGCTGGAGGCTGGTTTTCTGAACACCATGCAGAAGGTGCATCCTGTCTCCAGGAAATGAAGCTTCATAGATGAGGGGGTTTTCCTTTTAAATCCAAGATCTGAGATTGATCACTGGGTGAAGAGAAACAGGCCTAGAGGCCCAGTCTAGTAGGACAAAAAAGATTCAGGTGATATCCACAAGTGACCTGGAGAAGAGGAGATGCAAAGGCCCCTCTCAGCACGGTGATTAGGGCTCAGAGTCTGGCCAACCTGGGAGTCTCCTTCACAGCAGACGAAACACAGACTGCCGACTGCCAGCACCTCCTCCCTGGCTTCCAGGCCTTGGAGCCACAGAGTAAAGGGGTGTGGGAGCTAAGAATGGTTGGGTGCACTTCTGCTGCAGGCTCCAGACCCAAACCCCATCCCAGGTGGCCTGGTACCCATGCAGACACAATGGAGGAGTAGGCGTGTCTTTCTACCAGAGGGAGATGGAAATGGACGCCTCTCTCAAACTTTCTGGGGAGGGTGAGGTGGACCACAGACAGTCCACCTGGAAACACACCCTGCTACCTGAGAAGACGTGACAACGATGGACTCAATGGCCCACGGTGGAGACTGAGGAGAGTCAGGGCAGCCTGAGCGCCCTGGGAAAGGAGAGCTGTCCTCCAGAGGTCCCCTTCTGATTCAATTGGGACATCCAAGAATAGAAACTAAGGCTGATGCACCCGTCTACGTCGATTCCTCGCCGCTTCACCAGTGAGGAGGCTGGCCCCTAGGGAAGTTGCCACGTGCGCTGGCCATGTGATAATGAAGCTTGAACGTGACCACTCCTGGAGCAGGTGCGCCGCCATTGGCCCTCGAGGAGTCATAAGTCTCCACATGTGTGTGGGGTTTCAGGGAGCCCTCAGGCAGAGGATGGGGTGTAGGCAGCGCGGCCTGGGCGAGGGCATGAGTTACAAGGGCCCATACTTGGTCTCATACTTGGACACGATGGTCTTGCACTTGCCCACCTCCTTGCGTAGCTCAGCCACCTCCGTCCGCAGGGCCGTATTCTCCTTCTCCAGAAAGGCCGCCCGGATGGTGATCTGGTTCTCCTTCAGGCGCCGTGCGTCCCGGGACCGTTTGGCAGCCACATTGTTCTTCTTGCGTCTTGTCCAGTACTTTTCATCCTGTGGGGAAGTGTCCTCTGTTAGTCTTTCCTCTTTCCCCACAAGGGGAAAGTACAGCATTGGTTCAAGGGCCTGTCTTCTCCTGCCAGCACACACCTGACTCCTCTTACCACGCATCTGGTACAGTCAGAACGGAAGCGGGCCCAGGGAAGAAGATGCATGTGCCAAGGACAGCAAGGGGCCCTGTCCTGTCGCCAGGATGAGAAACAAAGCCACCGGGGAGGAAGCGGTGGAGGGGAGGGGACTCCACTTACCAGGAGCCTGCTCTGTGCTGCCCAACATAAAGCACTATCTATACCTTGCCCACGGTCATTCTGGTTATGGCTAAGGGCCAGTCTCCTGAGTTCAAGTTTTGGCTCTGCCCCTTCCCAGCAGTGGAACCATGTGAGTTCCCTAACCTCTCAATGTCTCAGGTTCCTCATCTTTACAATGGGGGGTAACAGTAACTACCTCATAGAGTTGTTAGAGGATTAAATGAGTAATGTGTGCCAAGTGCTTATTACAGTAAGGATCACATAAAGGCTTACATTTTCATCATCATTATTATGAAAGCCTCAGTAACCTCCTGAGAGGCAGGTGCAGTTGTTCCCATTTTATAAATGAGGAATCTGAGGCCCAGGTAGTTCTAGGTGGCAAAGTGGTGTCTGAACACAACTCTGCCTAACTCCAAAGCTTGGATGAAAAGCCCTTCCTGTGATTTTTCCATAGGACAGGATGGAGGAACTACAGAATCCTCCTCTCCCTGCCCACCCCAACTCCTATAAAACCATCAGCTTGAAAGCTGTTTGCTCATCCCTGTCCCCCAGGTGGTAACAAAACAACTGTTTTTTGTCTTTCAGAGCGAGGGCTTGTTCAGCCCAGTTCCTGTGGCTGAGTGAGCTCTTGCCCGAAGGCTGGGCTACAGCCAGGGAAGCAAGAACACCAACACAGCCACCGGCCAGTCAGGAAACAGAGAAGCTACAGGGAGTCACGCTGCGGCCAAATGCGACTTGACTCCCTTTCTTTCTACCAGCTGCTGCAGGAAGGATATGGCCCTGTGCTCTGAACTCATGCCTTTCTAAATGGTGTCCATAAGGAGGGAGGAACCTTCAGATAAAATCAAACCCTCGGAAGCGCAGCCCTCGGCTCTTGAACCAATGCTGTACCTTCCCTTATACAGACACCAGATTACCTTCTGCTCATCGGGCACAAAGACCTTCTTGGCCTTTTTGATCATAGGCTGGGGCTTCAGGTCCTCCTCTGCAAACTTGTGCTTCCGAGGGTTGAAGAGCTCCCCGCCTGGCACACTGGACAGGACCAGGTCGGCAGGGTCAGGATTGAAGTTCACGTCCACCTCCACACAGCTGGGGTCGATGGGACTGGGTGTCTCCCTTTCCTTTTCCAGGGAGGATTCTGAAAGACACAGAGGCGGGTGGTCCTGAAGCAGCCACTGGACAGCAAAGACCTATGTCGCGTACCCAGATACCTGCTTGAGGCTCAATGTTGCACAGCCACTGCTATCTGGGGGGACCAACCCCCAGGCTAGACTAGCATATGTGATTCAAATCAATAACACAAACACAGAAAAAATACTTCCCTTTAGGAAAAAAATATTCGAAAGGAAACAGAGGCCCTTGAAAAAGACAGGGTTTTCAGCCCTCCCTCTCCCCCACCCCCACCGAAATATTAAGCAAAACACAAAATCATTACCCTCCTGTACTTCCTGTGGTTTCAAGCTCTGAAGTAATGAGAAACAGCTGAACCTCCATGAACCATATGGGGTGGGGACAGACTGAATAATGAACCAGCTTCCACAATGGACTCCCTAGAGACATAGCAGTCGCAGTGCTCATTTAGTCTATGACAACTCTGAAAGCAAGATGGGTGTCACCCTTATTCTACAGGTGAGGAAACTAAGGCTCGGAGGAAGGACATGGTTTTCCCAGAAGGTAAGAGACTGAACTAAAATTTGAGTCAGATTCTGGCTGATTCCGAACCATTCTTCTCTGTAGTACCTGGCTGCCATTTTATAGTGGATAATGGATTCAAGGCACTTTCAGAATTCAAAGGTTGTTAGAGAAAAAGTTATTAAAAAAAAACATAGACTGCCCAGCCAGTATGGCTAAGTGGTTGAGCATGGACCTATGATCCAGGAGGTCATGGTTCGAATCCCGGTCAGGACACATGCCCCGGTTGTGGGCTCGATCCCCAGTGGGATGTACGTGGGAGGCAGTCGATCAATGATTATCTCTCATCATTGATGTGTCTATCTCTCTTGCCATCTCTGAAATCAATAAAAACATATTTAAAAAATAAAACAAAGACAGACCTTTTGCCTACTTGTTCAAGGTACCCTAGGCTGACACCTAGCACCCCCATACCCCACTGGTGGGAGTTATCTATGGCTACAACCACACTGTACAGTACTTGGTAGTATCTATAAAAGGTGAATATATGCATTATGTCCAATGACCCAGCCACTCTACTCCTAGGTAAATGACTATTCGAATGTACACATATATTTACCAAATGACATGTATACAAGTGTTCATGGCATTGCTATGCGTAACCCCAAACCAGAAGCACCTCAAAGGTCCATCACTATAGAATGGAAACCTGTGGTATAGTCAGACAATGGAATACCATTTGGCAATGAAAATGAACAAACTATGCTATAGGCAACAACATGAACGGTTCCCATAAACAAAGTTGAGGAAAGAAGCTAAACAAAAGAATGCATACTACTTACGTCTTTCCTAAAGAAGGAACTGAAAAATTAAGAGAGGAAATTCTGCCTTCATTTCTTATCTGTTGTGGTTTTTCTCTTGTCAGAGGAGTATTCCATAAGTTTGTTCTGTAAATCTATGCTGTCAGTGCAAGGAGATTTGGTGCCCACATAATTTATATGTGCACTATAAAGCTAGCTTTAGAAAGCTATAAATGTAAGCAAGTGTAAAACATGTAATAGTTAAAAACAAAAAAGAGGACATAATATACAATTCCAGTTATAGAATGTTCAGTTACAAGGAAAAGGAATCTTTGGTGATGGAAATAAAGACAGTGGTCACCTCTGGGGAGTAATGACCGAGTGGGGTCACGAGGCCCTTTGGGAATGCCAGTAATATTCTATTTCCTGATTTGAGTGGGAGTCACATGGTTGGGCTCACTTTGTGACAATTCATCGAGGTGTATACTTATGATGTGGGCACTTTTGTGCACCATATTTAAGAATATTTACTTAAAAACAAAATCAAAGGAAAGTGTTACATAAATGGTCCAAGGTATAAGAAGGGGGCTCATTTTCAACTTTGCTCCCTACCCACACATGAAACCAGGCCTCTAGGACAACCCAACCAGCATAAATGGTCTGCCTTCAATAAGAATTTGGCTGGAATCAGCTGAAGCTTCTAACCCGTTGACAGGGAGAAAGCAAGGTGGAGAGGAGCAGGATAAGTGGGACCAGGGCGATACAGTCAGAAAAAACAGCATGTGCTAAACTCTACAGGATAAAAGGCTCCATTTTTTCAACAAATTGCAAAGAAAAAAATAAAAAGGAGAGGGGACCCTATAGATTACTAGAGATTTAAGAGGCATAACTAAATGGAATGTGTGGGTCTTGTTTGGATCCTGATTCAAACAAACTGCAAAACAATAGCATTTATGAGACAACTTTTTCAAAATTTGAATGCTGATGAATTTATTGTTAAGTTCAGATGTAAAATTGGTGTGTTTGTTACTTTTTAAAAAGAATCCTTGTATTTTATATACTTATTGAAATATTTATGGCTGAAATAATATCTAGGATTTGGCTGTAAATAATTAAGTGATGGGAATGGAAGAGGTTACAGAAAATAAGATCAGTTATAAATTAAGAATTATGGAAGCTGAATGATGGTTACATGGATGTTCATTAGTTTTTTACTTTTGTATTTGAAAATTTGTCCATAATAAAAAGTAAAATTAAAACAAAATAAAACAGCATGAGCACTACTCAGCTGGTTGGAGCGTTGTCCTGTACACCAAAAGGTTTTAGGTTCAATTCCTGATCAGGGCATGTATGGAAGGCAACCAATCAATGTTTCTCTCTGACGTTAACGTTTCTCTCTCTCTCCCCTTGCCTCCTCTCTCTCTAAAAAAATCAATAAAAACATTTCCTCAGTGATGATTAAAATAAAATAAAAGAAATCATTTTAAAAACAGAGCATGAGAATTCTGTGTGTGTGGGTTCCCTGGGTTCCACACCAGTGGCTGGGGTCCTTCCAGGAGCCATCAGCCTGCATGCCTCTAAGTGAGCCTACAGAAAGCTTTGCGGAGACTCCTGAAACAGGGGTCACTGGTCCTCTGGAGGGTTCATGTCCAAGGGGCATGAAAACCAAATAACCAACTAACCAACCCCAGAGGTAAAACAGAAAAAGGACAAGAGAACTAAGGAGAAATCCTGATGATGATGCCTTCTTTGTGCCTGTTCCTAAGCAGTCCTTGACTATGGAGTCAGACATCCTGGGTTCAAGTGCTGCTCTACTACCTACCAGCTGTGTGACCTTGGGCAAGTTACTTAACTTCTCAGTCTCTCATACAGATAATATTACCAATTTGAGAAGGTTGTTGTGAGGATTACATATTAAGGCCTGGCACAGAGTAAGTGCTAAATAAATGTTAGCTGGTATTATTATTATTATTGCCCAAGTTTCCCAATAATCTGTGGCAAAGTGCATGGGTCGGGAGTAAAGAGCTGTGCTGATAAAATGCAGACTAGGATTTCTACACTATAAAACCTCAGACTGGAAGGTCTTGCTCCACTGTCCTGAACCACTTGCAGCAAACCAACAGAAAGGCTCCGACAAAACCCGTGTGACTGCTGTTTTTTCTTTAGTCTTGGAGACTGTGCTGAAGGGTGGGGAGCAGAGGGTTTGTCCACATTGCAGGCCACCAGCACCTTCCCTGGGAGAAGGGGCTCGCTGCGTGTGTAGACACAAGAAGCCTTCAGTGGGAAATGGACTTCCTCAGATAGGACAGGGGGCCCTGCCCAACGGCTCGTCACCAACCTGTGCTGGACACAGTTTCAGAAGGCTGAAAGATGGCGTTGGAAGAGGATGGTGGGGATGCTGTGGAAGAGCTGGCCGATTCTTTTCCTTCTAGCTCGGCCACAGGCAGCAGCAGGTTCTGGGCCAGGTGGGTGGGGCTGGCAGGGATGCCATTCTCCAGCAGGAACTCGTCCAGGTCCATGTACTCCAGATGGAAGGACTCGCCATCATATGGGATGGTCTTGTCCCAGATAGGTGGCATGAGGGAGGCTGAAACGGCCATGGTGCTTGCTGCTGCGGCCTCGTCTTCCTCCAGCTTTTCCTTCCCCTTTTCCTTATCTGCAGACACAAAATCTGTGATGAGACACCACACAAGAGGGTAATTCAATCCCAAGAGGGGAGCAGTGGGCCTCACAGGGCTGGCACAGCTCTCGCGTCCTGATCCTTCCCATGCATTTCAAGAGCCCGCTGTGTTCTCATTATAACCTGATGCTTGACCCAGGCCCACGGCCTCCTTTAGAGATGGCGGCATGTCCTTACCCATGCCGGGCTTTCCAGAAAGTTTGCCACAAGTTCTAAGGCTTAATGTGGTTCAGAAAGGGCCGTGGAATTAGCATTTGAAAGAGAGGCTACAGGGAGGAAATGGAATTTCTGAGTCTTCCTGATATCTTATCCCTGTGGTAGGAAAGGGTGCTTCCTCAGGCCAAGAACTTGTGTTTTCTCCTGTCCTGTCCCTACCAGATATGCTTCTCCACAGCAACTCAGCCCAGGGCTCGAATCCCAGTTCTGCCAACCAGTTGCTGTGGTGTGTTAATTTAGCTACGTATTTAACCTCTCCCAGCCTCAGTGTCATCCATTTTATATAAAAACTAGGGGCCCGGTGCACAAAAATTTGTGCACTGGGTGGGAGGGTTCCCTCAGCCCAGCTTGTGCCCTCTCGCAGTGTGGGACCCCTCTGGGGATGTCCACCTGCTGATGTGCCTGGCCATCCTGGGTGAGGGGCCAATGTCTATTTGCAGGCTGGCCAAGCTCCCCAGTGGAGACCCTAACCCCAGGGGGTGTGGCAAGCCTGGGTGAGGGTCTGAGGGCAGTTTTCAGGCTGGCCACAGCTCCCACTGACCCTCCAGGCCATCAGCCTGGGAAGCGATAGGGTGGCGCTGGCCACCCCATGGCCTCCCAGGAGGGGGCCTCGAACCGGCCCTGCCCAGGCCCCCACCTGGGAAGCCGATGGGGTGACGCCGGCCACCCCACACCCCATGGCCTCCCAGGAGGGGGCTTTGGCGGCAGCCGGCTGACCCCACCACCCAAGGCCCCTGCCTGGGAAGCTGATGGGATGGCGCCAGCCACCCCACACCCCACGGCCTCCCAGGAGGGGGCCTCAGGGCCGGCTGGCTGGTCCCGCTGCCCGAGGCTCCCGCCTGGGAAGTGGATGGGGTGGCGCTGGCCATCCCACACCCCATGGCCTCCCAGGAGGGGGCCTCGAACTGGCCCCCCACCCCCTCGGCCCCCGCCTGGGAAGCTGATGGGGTGGTGTCAGCCACCCCACATCCCATGGCCTCCCAGGAGGGGGCCTCAGCGGCGGCCGGCTGATCCCACCGCCCAAGGCCCCCGCCTGGGAAGCCGATGGGGTGGCGCCAGCCACCCCACACCCCATGGCCTCGCAAGAGGGGGCCTCGGCGGCCAGCCGGCTGTTCCTGCCGCCTGAGGCCCCCGCCTGGGAAGGCATTGGCTGGCTCAGGGCGCCGGATGCTTTCCCAGGACGGAGGCTCCCAAGATGGCGGAGGCCTCATCCCAGGAGAAGCCGCACACCGGGGCTGCAGCCTCCGCCATCTTGGCTAGGTTAATTTGCATACAGCCACTCTGATTGGCTGGTGGACGTGTCTTAAGTGTCCCAAAGAAACGGTTAATTTTAATATTTCGCTTTTATTAGTTAAGATAAAGCTCTTTGGTGTAGGCTAGAGATAACACATGCAAGTGCCTTATATAGTTCCTGGAAAATGGCAGGTATTCATTACTACAGTGAACTCACTGATTCTGTGTCTGATTCATTTCTACATTTCAGGGCCAACACTAGAGCAGGCTGACCGTGGGCTGTGGAGAAATTTGCACACTGAATGAAAAATGCTGGAGCTGTCTTTTCAGGACCTTTTCAGAGCAACAATTTCCAGAGAAGTTTATTCCTGAATAAGCAGAGAAGACTGAAGGCAGGTTTTCTGGGAAGGAGAAGGGAGAACTGAAGAAGGAAGAAAGCTTGCTCCCATTCAAAGCAAAACTAATAAATTAGCAGGGACTGGATCTCACCTCAATTGTCTCAGTCAAAAAGTTGCCTGTGTGGATATTAAAGAAAGAGCAAATTAGGAAAAGAAGACGAGAGAAATGTGACAAGGTTGACAGGAAATCAAAGTGACAGGGAGGCTAATCGGAGATAAAATCACGACAAGTTCACACTGGGTTTTCAAACTGAGGGAGATAACTCTGAACTCAGGATTCTGAAGTAAAAAAGAGAAATCAAATATAATTATGGTGGAAGCAAACCAGTCATGCATGGACTCCTAGACCTTAGCTGGCCAAAAAGAAGCCTATTGGTCCAATAAAAATGGACACGCCAGTGGGTTAAGATGGAGGCTTTGACAAACAGAATTTGGTAATGGCTGCTAAGACAAATTAACCTGAATTCTTTTTTTTAAAAAATATATATTTTATTGATTTTTTACAGACAGAAAGGGAGAGGGATAGAGAGTTAGAAACATTGATGAGAGAGAAACATCAATTCAGCTGCCTCCCGCACACTCCCTACTGGGGATGTGCCCGCAACCAAGGTACATGCCCTTGACCGGAATTGAACCTGGGACTCCTCAGTCTGCAGGCCGACACTCTGTCCACTGAGCCAAACCAGTTAGGGCTAACTTGAATTCTTGCAACTGTTTTCTGTACCAGGCTTTGGTTGAAAACCAAATGGGAAGTAAGAAAGCCAAGCTTTGGTGGGCTGGGTGGGCCAGATGGCCTCGCTGTTCTGCTCCCGGAGATCCTGACCTACATTCTGTTCAGATCCATATTGGGTAGGGTCATGGGGATCAAAGCACACAGGAGAAGGAAGGAGATAGAAAAACAACCACACTGAAGGACAAGTAACAGTAAGTTCCAGGTTTTGCCTGGCCTAAGCAATTAAGGATATTTTAAATCAATATTTTTAGAAAATGGAGTTTTAATTGTAAGAGATGATAAAGAATTAGGCCCGCCCTAACCTGTCTGGCTCAGTGGATAGAGCTTCCGCCTTTGAACTGAGGGGTCCTGGGTTTGATTCTGGACAAGGGCATGTACCTTGGTTGCTAGCACATCCCCAGTAGGGGGTGTGCAGGAGGCAGCTGATCGATGTTTCTCTCTCACTGATGTTTCTAACTCTCTATCCCTCTCCCTTCTTCTCTGTAAAATATCAATAAAATATATTTTAAAAAAAATTAGGCCTATCACTCAGGTCACAGGGTTTGCCATTAGGGGTTGCCAGTGATACAGTAAAAAAGCACCAGACTGAGAGTTATAAGGCCTAGCAATGTGACCTTGAAGAAGTATCCCCCTTCCTCTGAGCTTCAACTTCCCTTATCTGGGAAGTGGGGATCACACTCTATAGGACTGCAGTGGAAGACGAAATCAAACAGGAATTCTGTCAAAGTGCTTTGTGAGCATTCTGCTAACGAAAAGTAGAATTATTGTTACGGACGGCTCTTATTTGGCAATCTTGAACAAGAACCCGATAGATGTGTGTACCTGTCCCAGCAGCTGGTCTCAGCCCCAGAACTGGAACAAAGCATTGCCTTAAAAACAAAAGGGTCTGTGCACACCAACTCCCCAAGCCGGAGGAGAACGCCTGGTCTCACCTGATATGCTGAAGCTATTTATAACCCAATGGAGACAAGCCATAGGAATGGAAGCCTGGGAACACACCGGGGGGGGAAGGAAAGAGGTGGCATTTAAAAAAGAAAATTCCCCAAGACAGGTAATGCACAGAAGGCCTAGTCCACCTCAGATCCCTAAACGACACTGATGGTCTTGGAAATTCAAAGGTCTCAGAGGGAAGGCGTCCCTCCCTCCGTGCACCTACAACCACAAGAGGCGGTGCTCTGCTGCTCCCTGAACCTCCTGCTCCCAGGCCAGAAAAACAAGGCCAAACCTGCTTTCCACACAGGCCCCAGGGACCCGTGTGGCCTCGGGAACAGGATGAAGCTCAGCTCCGCCACCGAGGCCCCCAAACACCAGGTGAAGGGCCTTATTCCGAGCTCCATCCCTCATCTGCCTCGCCCCACTCGCCTGGGCATCCCTTCTCCTGCCGCCCCTCCCCCACCGCAGCAGCAACCCCCGAGGCACTTCCAGAAAAGCCCCAGTGCGCGGGGAGGAAGACGGGTCCTCCTCCCTGGAGGGGGCGAAGCCGCCGGCTGCAGACAACCTGCCGTGCAAAGCAGCGCTCCTCAAACTTTAGTGGACTTCGGAGTCACGGAGGTGGGGTGCTCCTGCATGTGCAGGCTCCTGGCCCCGGAGCTGCAGGCTCGGTGGGCGATGGGTGGCGCCAGGGAGCCGGCATTCTAAGCAAGCATCCCAAGGGGTTCCGATGCAGCTGTCCCCGAGAAGGCGCCCCGGAGCGTCACCGCAGGGGCTGCTGCGACCCGCTTCCGCCTGCTTGGTGACCCGGCACGTCGCGCGCTCTCAGGCTGCGCCCAAGAACCTCCTCGCCACGACCCCTCTTCTCCTTCCGGACCCCCTTTTCCGCCAACGCCCATCTGCTCCCGACCAGCTCCCCATCCTTCTGGCCTCGCCCACCAGGCCCTCCGTCCTCCCTGGCCCCGAGCCCCGCGGCGGGACCACTGCGCCCAGACCAGCGACCTCCCCGGCCCCGCCCTCGCAAGGCCCCGCCCCTGCAAGACCCCGCCCCCGGGCACGCGCGGACCCCCGCCCTCACCGAGGCGCGCCTCGCGCGGGGGGTTCTCCATCAGCTTCCTCAGGACCAGCGGGAAGGAGCCCGGCAGGCCCCTTTCCCCAGCTGCGCGCCCCGGTCCCGGGCCTGGCCCCGCCTGCGGCTCCACAGGCGGCTTCTTCCCGCCGCCCGTGTCGGACATCGTGCTCCGCGCCCCGCTCGCGCGCTTCGCCTCCCCCGCCCGCCCCCCGAGAAAGGCCGGAGCCGTGCGACCCGCCGCAGCTGCCGACACGGGCAGCTACTGCGCAGGCGCCCAACAGCTTCCCCCGCCTCCCTCCATCCCTACCCCTCCAGTCGGCTAGCTCTGGGATATTCATTATTCATGAGACCAGGCCAGCGTCCCCAGATCGTGGCCTTGGGTTGGCCCACCCAGCGAGGAGGGCGGGAGCAGCCTTCTGGGCCGTGATTGGTTAGGCTGACGGGGGTAAGTGAGACACGTGCGGGGCCAGGTGAGGAGCAACGCCAGAGGCCCCGCCCCGCCCTCCCGGGTCACCTGATTGGCGCCTGCTGGAGTCTGTGCCGCAGGCCTTCTTCGGCGGCAGCTCCTTCCCTTCCAGCGCAGGTTTCGCCTTCGCCTTCCTCTTCATAACCCCCGCTCTCCTCCCAGACCATCGTGACCGCTCTCTTTTCCCTCTCATCCCAATCTCGCCACCTTCGGGATTGGCACTGAAGGGAGGCGGGACTGGGGGCGGCCGGGGGAACCTATCACAGAGCCTGTTCGGGCCGCAAGGCCCGGCCTCCGCAGATCACGTGGAGCCCCAGCCGAGTCCTGTCGCGTGGGGAGGAGGCGAGAGGAGGAAGTCGAGGAGCAGCCAATGGAGGGCGGAGGAGGAGCCCGAGTCCGTGCACGAGGCGCAGCACGTGCGGCCTGCAGCGGGGCGGGGAGGGGCGGGCCTTTTTGTACCGGGTACTGCCCGGGGTCGTGGGGCCCGACATGGTGTTGGGCTTGCACCCCTCCTCCCCCGCGACCCAGAGGTTGGCTGAGGGCAGGGCCTTCCCCTAGGAGTGGCCCGAGCAGGAGCAGGCTTGGCCGCCGCTGAAGGCGGTGTCGGGTTCCTCACGGATCCCGGTTTCTGGTGCGGGCGTGGCGGGAGCATTCCTGAGGCCGGGCGGGGTGGGGTGGAGTGGAGAGAAGGGCCCCGCTCGGAGCCTGGGGCTGGGGTACCGTCCTTTGCCCCCACGAGCTTCTCTTCTGGCTGTGACCTTGGGAAAGCCCAGTCGCTTCCCTCCAGGAGCCCGTTCCCTCGTTCCAGGGCTTGGACTAGACCCTCTCTCAAGTCCTAAACTAGCGGTTCTCAACCTGTGGGTCGCGACCCCTTTGGAGGTGGACGATCCTTTCACAGGGGTCGCCTAAGACCATCCTGCACATCAGATACTGACATTACGACTCAACAGCAGCAACACTGCAGTCATGAAGTAGCCACGAAGATCATTTTATGGTTGGGTCGCAATAGGAACTATTTAAAGGGCCAGAAGGTTGAGAACGCCAGGACCTTTCCATCCTGATCTCAGGGACAAGAAGCAGAAAACAAGCTCCTCTGCACCGGGGCGAGGCCGTTAACACGCAAACCCGCCCTGGGAGTCCCCGCTGGAGTGAGACGCTGTGGGGCGCACGCAGGTGGAGGCATCGCGGGAGGCGGCTCCCGGCGGCGCCCAGGACTTTGTCCCGTTAGAGCGCGTCCCCCTCCGCTCCGAGCCCAGACGACACGGGCCGACTCCGGCTTGTTTATCCCGGGGCCGCCAAGGCGGCGCTGGGCGCGGAGGACGGAGCCCGGCTCCCGGGCAGGGGCGTGGCCGCCCCGCCCCGCTCGCGGGACGCTGTCCGGCTGCAGCGCGGGCTGGAGGGGGCGGGCCGGGGCCGCGGAGTCCGGCTCGGGACCCAGGCTTCCGTCCGACTCGATAGCCTGCAGCCAGTCGCTTCCTTGCCTGCTGTGCCAAATGGACCCACCTGGTGGGTGGTCTGCAGGCCCATGTATGTAAAATGCGCGACGGGAACCTGCAAACATCTGTCGTGTTGCAGGGTGAGTGGGAGTTCTGCACGCGGCTAAGAGATGTTTAGGTGAAACTGGCCTGGAAGTTTTTAGAAACAAAATTTTAAAGGAGTGTCTTAAGGGAGATTGATTAAAACAATATAGGAAGCCTTTTTTTTAAAAAAAAAAATAGCTACTTGGGTGGAAAAGAGGCTTTACTGGGTTAGAGTAACATGTGTATGTTCATGGCTGATGTGACGTGGTTGAAGGGGCAAACTGATTCCCAAGGTGTTAGGGAGGATGTATAAGGTAACAGTGAAAGTGGCAGCATTTGTGTACAACAGGAGTGGGATGCATTAAGGATAAAGATTCAGGTCTTGTTAAAGCTACAGTTATCCAAAGGGGGAGGTGCCTGCCCCACTCGCCGCCCAGCGTGGAGCAGCTAACCTGCAAGCCCAGTTATCTGTGAGCAGCACTGGAGAGAAGCGAGGCAAGCGGGTTAAGGCTTCAAAGGCTGGTTTTGATTTGCTTCTCTGTTTATGTACCGACACTCCCCAGAGAGGGTTTCCGCCCCCCCCCCCCATAACCACAGGGTAAATGGTGTGTCACAAACATGTTCTCTCTCGTGCCTACTTGCAAGCTGGGAGGTGAGCTACATCACCGGCTGGCAGCCTTCAGCAGCACCACCCTGGAGGCGGGAGTCCTTCTGTTCTAGTCTTCGCTCTCCAGCTGACCCCCCGCTACCCCCGGTTCCTGTCAACCCAGTGCAACCTGGCCCCTTCTCTTAAGGGAGAAATAAATGTGGTGAGACGCAATTAGCTAACTTCCACCGCGTTTGTGAGCCCTTCCAGAGACATCAGCTCTGTAAAAAGAACGTGTGACTACATACGTGGTTAAGGCTTTAAAGCTATGAAGTGGTCCCTCAGGGGTTCTTTAGCAATAGGCTTTCAATGCAGCCACTTCTTGAGGAAAAGCATGGTCCCCGGCACAGCTCTGTGGGCTTGGGAGGCCCACCTAGGTAAAATCGCCCCTGGGCCCTGGCCGGTGTGGCTCAGTGGATAGAGCATCGATCTGCCGACTGCAGGATCCCAGGCTCAATTCCCGTCAAGGACACATGCCCAGGGTTTGGGCTCATTCCCTAGTAGGGGGCGTGCAGGAGGCAGCTAATCAGTGATTGTCTCTCACCATTGATGTTTCTCTCTCCCTCTCCCTCTCTGAAATAAAAAAAAAAATTCTATTTAAAAAAAAATAATAAAAATAAGATCTCCCCTCGGATGCTGACCAGCCATGGGGCCTGGACAAGTGACTTCTGCTGAAGCCTGAGACAGAGATGGGTGTGCTTCCCTCACTGAGGGGTTATGAGGATTAAGTGTGAGAAGCAGGGACACGAGCTCAGCTGGAACAGTGCGGCATGGAGTGAGGGTGCTTCTACCTTTCTGCTGCCACTCAGCTTGTGCTGGGCCTGGAGGAGAATTATGTGGGGTGTGGGGACAAGGCCATGTGGTTGAGGGTGGCCTCTGGAGTCTATGCTGAAGCGTCCTTGAGCTGGGCTGGCATTAAATTCTACTCTTTCATGTTCCAGACACCTGCTAACCAAACCAAGTTTAAAACTTAATTCAGTTCAATTGAGCAGATGCGGCATAAGTGCCTTTCGTTAAGCCATTACATCAGTTTGGAGTATTATCATTTAAACTCAGAGTTTAGAGGAGCTAAAACGCCAGCATGGGAGCCCCAAAATGATCTCTTATGCCCCGTATTCAGTGTCTAGTAGGACCGGACATTCCATCTTTCGACTTACTGAAATATGCGATATAAGTCTTGCGTGTGTAAGAACAGGGCAATAGTAAATAAGGCTTCCGTTGAGCTCTCACAAAGCCCAGTTATCTGTGTGCTTTGCCAATACCAAGTGCAGGAGAGTACAAAGCTTTGTTCCAGGTAATAACTCAGTAAATATTTGCTGGCTCGTTTGTTGTTGGAGCTGGTTGAACCAAGCCTTTCAGAGCCAACTCATATACATTTGGAACGTTATTACCATTCAATATACTCATTGTGTTTCACAATTGAACTTGGAATGAGGTGGCAAGCCCCCAGCACTAGCCTGACCAACAAGCTGCCTGCTTTCGAGCCCACATACCTGTGGCTGTGGTTTGTACCTTGGCCTCAGTGTGTTCTAGGGCAGAAGTGGTGGGGGAAAGCCCTTCACTAACTCTTGTCCATCTCTTCAGTGCTCTCAAAAGCTAATTTCCTGTTTGGCTTGCCTTTTGCCCACTCCCAGGATTCAGGTTGGTTACAGATGGAGAGCTGCCCCATGAGGGCCATTTGCAGAGCAAAGCCGTCAGCTCCAGTCTCTGCCATCTCAACAGCCACCGCCTGACGGCCAGGGATTCTCCTGGGCAAGCCGTGTTGGGGGTGCAGTGTCAGGGTGTGGGCCATCAGGACCTGATTCCTGGTTTGACTACTTCCTAGCTGTGTGACCTCAGGCAAGTTACTTAACCTCTCTGTACCTGAGAATCAGAAGTAAAGGAGACGAATCAGGCACACTGCATAGCAAATGCTCAACTGAAGTTAACTCTTAGTATAATCCCATCTTGAATTGCTCTGGGACTGCCTCACTCCTCTCCACCTGCCACTCCCCTGAGAATAGTGGGTGGGTGGGTGGGGCCTTGCAGGCAGGGAGATGACAGCCTCACTACCTTTATACCTTTAGGGCCCTGCAGGCTCTCCCTGTTCCAGGTTGCTCCAACCTCACCTCTTCCTCCCCCCCCCCTCCCCCCCGCCACCACCACCTTCTGCAGCCACAGAGTGGCCTTTTATTTCTCAGACACGTGTCTTTCCTGCCCTAGAAAAGGGCCTTTGCAGATGCCGTTCCCTCAGCCTGAAAGTTCTTGGCGCAGCGGGCCCTTCCTCACTTCCCAGGCCTTGGTTTAAATGTGACCCCTCAGAGACGGCCCTGACTCCTGATAGCTGACCGTCCTTTCCCAGGGAGTGCAGCTGCCAGGCGAGTGGGGCCATGCGTGTCTCATGCACTCCATGCCACCATGTAGCAAATGTTGGGTAAGCGAATGACGAAAAAGCAAAAGAGGACCAAAGAGGTACTGCCCTGAGTCTCGGCTTTGGAGACCCTGGGGTCCTGTGGGAAGGTCGAGCCTGGAAGCAGGTGGAGATGGGTTGGAACCCCTTGCAACGGTGGCCTTCCCATGTCTGAGCCTCAGTGTCCCCATCTGTAGAACTGATCATGACACCTCCCTTGCAAAGCCATTTCACCAGCGGTGATGTCAGAGCACTTAGCACAACACCTAGGCACAGCGGCCTCGATTCAGGATGCATTCCTTGAGCAGCCTGGCCTTGGGTCAGGACCCACCAAGATGCAAAGCCTTCTGGAAGGGGGGCTGCTGGACACTGCTGTCAGCTCCTGGTCCCGGTGAGAGTGAGTTTCTCAGGTTAGTGACGGGGGGACAGGCAGAGAAGGCAGTTGGGTCCCTAAGGTTGGAGCAAGGAGAGAGGTTGCCAACCTCTGAGTGCATTTCCTCAGCATTGGGAAGGTGAGGATTAAGAGAGCTAAGGCTTCCAGCTCTAAGACTTTGCCTGGTTCTAGGCTGGGCGTGGAGGCGCCACATGGACCTTCCTGAGGCTAACCTCAGGACAGCCCGGCCACAGGGAGGCCACACTCTTGGGCCATTTAGCTCAATCCTCCAAGAGGAAGCCACCCAGGCTCCTCCTCTGCACCACTGCCCCTGTCCCAGGAAGCCCCCCTGGCTTCCAGCCTGTTATCATTCAGCTGCTTCCCTGGCCAGTCCAGCAGGGCTGATGGCACCATGTCCCCAAGAGCCTCAGCACACGTTTCCAAGGAGACAGCACAAACCTGCAACATTCAGTTGTTTTCAGGGGACTATTCACAGGAAGGAGGGCAGAAAGGACATGAGGGTCAGATGGCAAATGCGTTGTTGGTGGAAGGAGCATAGTGCCAGGCCCAGCTGCTCTTTGCCTTTCACAGAGGAAACAGCGTGGACTTCACAGTTGGTAAACACTTTCACATGGGATAACATGTGACCCGGCAAGAGCCAGTGCAGCCGGCATTCTTTTCCTCATTTTTACAGATTGGGGATGCAGACAGTCAGGTGTGTCCAGGACTCCCTACTGGTGGCCCACTAGTGATTCCAGTAGGAGCTCCCTGAGGTGGGGACGCTGCCCGGCCAGCTCAAAGGGGAGGCCTTGGTCCACCTGTGGGTGCGTTTCAGGCTACATGACTCCTTGGAAGGCCCGAGGGTCCTAAGCTGGTGGAAAGATGGGGGACCAGCTTCTGAGCACAGCCAAGGCCCTATAGCATGAGGTGAGGGAGGGCTGTGGAGAGCTGACAGCATGGTTTAGAGAAACAGAGGAAGAAAGAGCGAGTGAGCAGGCCGGCAGGACAGAATCCTGGAAGAGGATTCTGGGGAGAAAGGGCAGGAGTGGAAACAGGAAAGGCTCAGAGACAGAGGGGAAAGTGAGTCAGGGCTTGGGGTACAGACCACCCTTTTGCTGGACGTGGATTTCTCTGCCCACAGGAAAGTTGGTCAAACTGGTGGCCCAGAGTGTGGGGTGGCCAGGTGGCCATTGAAACCTGGAGTCAAGGCGGCTGGAGCCGGGCCAGCTCCGCTGGACAAAAGCTGCTTCCCGAGGGACAAGAAAGAGGTGGGGGGGGGTGTGGGATCCGGTGGGAGGCACGCGGGAGAGGGAGAAGCCCCACGGCCGCTCTCAGGGAGCGTCTTTGAACCAGACAGCGAGAGGCTGCAGGGAGAGCAGCCTCGTGAGCCCACACGGGACATTTCTCCCACGCCACGCGCCTTCCCCTGAGATTCCTTCACGCGGGGCCCGACCTGCACTCTGCCCGTGGCCTGCATGTGTGCGGAAGCCGTCAGTGGGCTGGAGAGAGCGAGGAGTTTGCACAGGTCTCAGTCCCCCACGAGAAACCTGCCCTTGTACGTCACGGCAAGGGGCAAACGATCCTGAAGGCAACTGTTTCCGGGGCCCCTGGCACCTCGGCTGCCTACCTTCGACTGAGGTCCAAGCCAGAGTGGGGGACCTAGGGAAGGGGCGCTTCAACAACCAAGAGCGCTGGCTCCCTGACTGCTGGGCACTCCAGCTCTGTGTGGCGTGTGCACGCTTTTTACCAAGGCATGTGGCCTTTCAGGCAGGTTTATTTTTATAAGAGATTTGGAGAGTCTGGGAGCTTTGAAGTGGTGACTCCAGGTTGGGGCAATAGTGTGAGGGGGGCCTCTGTGGATGCACTGACCCCTCATTTTATCTGTCCCTTGGCATCGGCCAGGCCTCATGCTTCTGACCCTCCGTGAGACAGCACATGGAGGAGGGACAGGAGGTGGCCTGAGACACTGGTCCACACCCCTTGGCCCACCCAGCTTATGCAGACGACTGATCCGCAGCCAGGGCTTGCCAACTCTTGGCAAAGCTCTGGCCAAGACCTTTGGCAAGTCCTCGCAGCGCCAGGCCCCGACTTTGCTCATCCATAGTGAGCGAGGGGGATTTCCCGGCTGCCACAGGGCTCTGCGGACCAGCTGGGAACCCACGACCAGCAGCTGCTGCCACCCTTCAAAGGCCTTGCCATCCTCATCGGAGGAGGAGCTGCACCCTGAGTTGCCCCCAGAACCCTTCCCTGCCCGGCTGGGAGCTGTCCCTGCAAGCTGCTCCCTGCAGGCCCTGGGCCACCTGGACCCCACCTTCCCTGGGTGCCTGGACCCAGAAGCTAGAGCCCCACCACTGGCGTCTGGAAGGCCTTCAGCTTCACCTACCCAGGCCGTTCAGAGGTGGCAAGAAAAAGTCAGCTGTGACTCATCCGCCAGGCTGAGGGTGTCCTGAGGAGACGCGCTTCTCCTGGCAGCAGCAGGGTCCTGAGTGCGAGGAGGCACAGGAACTCCTGTGATGCCCGCCTCCGAGAGCGGCCCGCACTGCCCAGCAGAAACCACAGGTGTGGTGTGAGGGGCTGGGCGAGAGCCCACAAGGACCCGGCCCTGAGCTCGGGGACCCACCTGTCTTTCCTCAGGCAGTTCTCCTCGGAGCAGAGCCTGCCACCCCTCTTCCCCTGAGCCTGCTCCCCGAGGGGTGAGAGGGGGCCTGGGCTTCGCTGTCTGTCCTTGGGCGGGGAGTCCTGGGGATGAAGTCCCGTGGGGACATCCAGGCTACCTGGTGATGAGATACATGAGTTGCCAGCACAGCAGGATGAGGAAGAGGCCTGAGAAAGGTCGGCTGAGGGGACCCCAGAGCTCCTAAGTCAGACTCGGGCAGCAGAAGACAGCTGGGCTCTGTTAAAGGCGCCTGGGCAGCGTGAGCAGAGGGGACCTGGTGTGAGCCCCTCACAGCTTAGAACAGGGGATTCTCCTGAACAGGTGGCCCCCAAAGGCAGGACTTGAGAGACGCCTGGTGCCGGCTGCGGGCTCTGCCCCTCCATCCACGCCCTCCTCTGCCGACTCCCCCGTCCCGTGTTTGCCTGCGGTATCCTAGGAACGCAGGCTCCGAGCCTGTGGTCCTGTTACATAACAGCTTCCCTCCCATCCATGGGCTCAGCCCTCCAGCGAGCAGGAGCTGAAGCGGGCGCGTGCAAGAAGCCTGCCCTCCAGGCAGGAGGCTGCCCAAGTCCACAGTCTCATGCCACCCGGACATGCAGAGGGAGGGAACTCAATAGGCAACTGCATCCAGTGCATTCTCTCAGCAGGGCCCTCTGGTCCTGTTCTTGGCCCGTGTGAGCACAGCACCTGTCAGTGGCCACACACTGGTGGCTTCCGTGAGCTGGCAGGCGGAGGGGCAGTCCCCGAGTTGCAGCGGCCCTCCCACCATGTCTCTCTCTGCACCCAGCCCTTCCTCCTGCTCAGGAAGGGACCAAGGACCAATAGACCCCTGCCGGGGACCCTCGCTAGGTCGGAGATGCCTGTCCTGCCGCTGTGTCTGTGGCTGTCCCCCACCCCTTGGGCACCTGGGCGGCCAGCCAATTCCGGCCACTCCTGTTCCTACCTGTCCTCTTTTCTGGCCAAGGCAGAGAGTGCTCCAGCAGGGACTTGAGGACCTCTGGCATGTCCATGGCCGGGGCCACCCCGATCCGGTCGCAGCTCGACATGGCCCGGCAGGAGGAGCTTGCTCTGGGAGTTTAGAAGCAGCTGGAGAGGCAGAAGCTGGCCTGGGAGCCACAGGCTCTGGAGGGGGGCGGGGCGGGAGCCGGAGGCAGCCAATGGGCAGCATGGACCCTGGCCCGCCCATCCACCCCCCAGGTTGGCCACCTGCCAACCCTGGCTGCAGCCAGGCCTTCCCTTCCCGCTGCCTGGCAAGGCAGGCTGGCCTTGTGCCAGCTGCAACACGTGGAGCCACTGCACCAATCCTCTGACAGGGAGACCGTGCTGTTATCTAACTTTGCTGAGGGAAGTTCTTCCCCAGGCTGGGAGCCATGACCAGGGCCTGCCAGGTGAGAACCGGGAGCCAGCTCCATGCCCACAGCGAGGTGCACTGCACGTTCAGGCACACCGGACAGAGAAGCAGCGGTGCAGCGGATGGCAGGGCCTGCCATGGAGACCAGCTCAGCCGGGACGTGAGACCCGGCACTGCAGGCAGCTCAGCACAAAGGATAAACTCTGTGTTGGCACTTGCAGGCGCATCACGCAGTCACCGGCGGGCTTGCGAGCCTCCCGGGTTGTTTGTAGGTTTTGAAGCTGACCCACATGTGCCCTGCTAGGTACATGGGTGTGCATGTGGCATGCATAATTGGGGTTTTCTACCATTTGCAGAGCCTGAAGTCTGTTCTCCTAAGGGAAGTGACAAACCTGCAGCATGGGGTCCCCTTGGTCTTCCGGGGAGGGAAGAAGAGGCAGGTGCCAACTGGGAGGGGGCAGCTCTGCCAGACCTGGCTCAGGCTTGTCCTGGGTGATGTCCAACTTCCCAGCCCATCCTAGGAACCTGGGTGACAATTGGCTCCTTGCTATAGTCCTCTCCCTGGCCCTCTCACCAGGGTACTGGCCGCTGTGGTCCCCAGGACAAGTTTCTGTATGTCACCTTCCTGGAATACCAACATCAGAGTAGGGGCGGTCAGCTGTCAGTCACGCCACACACTGATGTAGGGTCTTGAACAAGCTGTGCGGATAGTCTGGGTCTCTGGGCCAAAACTATTGAAAATTGTAACCTTTGGCTGGGCTCTGCCTCTGACACTCCGGTTGGATGCAGTAAGCAGTTGCTTCCTTTACTGTAGCTGATCTCTATGCAGTCCTCCACTGCTCTCCAACATCCCGTTTTGCACAGAATCAAACGTATTCCAGGAACCTTTCCTGGCCTCTTCCAAACAGCCCTCATCTTATCTTCTAATTACCCTCCCTCTCTCCCTAAGAGCCCTCTCCAAACCACGTTCTTTTCCCAAATGAATGAAAATTAATGTCAATTTTAAAAATTTAATAAAACAGTATATGGCTGAAAGCTCAAAACTTTTGATAAAGGTATCCTTCAAATATGTCATATCTATCCCTGTCCCTCCTCCCCACTCCCCTTCCTCACAACAAATTTAATTTTGTGTTTAGCCTTCTAGAGCCCCTTGCTTCTGTGAGCCTGGGGCAAGGGCGCGAGGACGAGGTAGCCTGGGGTGCAGGCTGCCTGGACTTGCAGGCTGGGGCTGACTGAGGCTGAGCTGGTACAGTAACCATTCCTTGGCCCGAGAACCCTGTCTCCTGCACGGTAGGCTTGCCACAAAGGTGGCACGGGTAGGTGCCCACGGAGTGTGATTTCAGAGGCAACAGGACGTATCCTACATGTCTCGAAATACCCCCTGGCTGCATGACATTCCGTTCTCACAGATTTGTTCCTGCGAGCTCTTTGCAGACCCCTTCTATGTAGGAATGAGTGCTTACTGCATACCGGGCCCAGCCTCACTCTTTGAGGAATTTAAAGTCAAATAACAAACCCAGCCAGGCAAGTAGTCCCTACCCTCAAGGAATTCTCATGCCCCTGAATCAGTCCACCTGGCACCCCCACTCTGCACCCAGGGTGTCCAGCCAGCAGCATCACCTATGGTCACACACGGACCACATCAGCAGGTTGCTGAATCAAGACGCTAGGGACACCATAGCCTTTTGGTTCAGTGGACAGAGCATCGGCTCATGGACTGAAGGGTCCTGGGTTCAATTCCCAGTCAAGGCCACATACCTTGGTTGCAGGTTTGATCCCCAGCCCCGGTCAGGTGTGTGCGGAAGGCAACCAATCGATGTGTCTGTCTCACATTTATGTTTCTTTTTCTCTGTCTCTCCCTCTCCCTTCCACTCTCTCTAAAAATCAATGGAAAAATATCCTCGGGTAAAGATTAATAACAACAACAAAAAAGATGCTAGGGAGGGCAGAGATATGGAGAGGGGAGGCCATCGACAAGCCTGGGGACATTCAGAGGAGCCACATGGCAGGTGTGTCAGGATTGTCTGCACTTAAAAAAAAAAATATATATATATATATATATATATATATATATATATATATATATATATTCTTATTGATTTCAGAAAGGAAGGCAGGAGAGATAGAAACATCAGTGATGAGAATCATTGATCAGCTGCCTCCTGGGGATGGAGCCTGCAACCTGAGCATGTGCCCTTGACCGGAATCAAACCTGGGACCCTTCAGTCTGCACGCTCTATCCACTGAGCAACACCTGCCAGGGCTGTCTGCACTTCTTGGGTTTCCCGGCTCAGAGGTCTTGCTGAGGTGGCTCCCCTGGCCATGGAATATGTGGATGCAATTTCTGACAGAACTCTCATCTGCACCCCCGGGTCCCTGACAGCCACCTCTCCTCGAAGGCAGTTTCCCCAAAGGCAGGGAGGAGGAGTGCATTGATGGCAGTGGTGGTCACCGCAGTCCCTCATCACAGGACTGAAGACCAGAAATGAGCCTGCATTCCATAACTGGGGGCTGCTCAAGCCACTCTGGCACCTTGAAGTGCCAGCCACTGACCACAAATATCTAGGTTGCATTGGGGCATGGAGATGCAAATGTGAAATACAACCGAGAGAAAAAAAGAAAGATGCAGAACAGGAAGTGCACACTGATTACAATGATACAATTTTTTAAAGCCTCAATTCCAGTGTCACCTCCTCCAGGAAGCCCACCCGGTTCCCTCAGCCTGGATGAGGTGCCTTCCCCAGCCCTTGGAGTGTCTGTCCCACAACTGAGCCTGTCACATCATCCTACATTCATCCCTGCAGGTCTGTCTCCCTGGCAGATGATGGATTCAGGAAAGCCATGATTCTTCAGTAATCTGCATCCCTAGGATCTGAGATGGGGTGGGTGCTCAGTTCATGCTTACAAACCTGACCTAAACAAGGACCAGAGGGGAATTTAGGGGGATTTGTGAGAATTTAAGAGCTTAGTCCACTGGCTTGTTTTACTCTCTGATTTCCTGAGTCCAAGGGAGGTCGTGATGTAGGCCAGGATGGGGCTGCACTGTTCTTCTGGGAGCAGTACCTGGTCACGCTACTTGGGTTTTCTAGGCGTGGCCAGGGATGCTGAGAACCCCAGATGTCGGAGCTGAAGGGGCCTCTGCTGATCAGCCAGTTCCCCGTGGTTCTCAGTCTTTTTGCAACCTCCTCCCTGAAGGTCCTTGGAGCCTGTGCTGACCGCGCAGGGTTGTTGTGAACAGGCCGGCTGCAGCCACAGAGCCTGGTGCATGGACGGTCCTCAGTCAAACTGGCTCCTGCTCTTCCTCTCTGGTCATTTTTCAAGCATCTTAGCCCCTACTGTATACCAGGCCCAAATGGTTCCCTCTCCTCGGAGGAGTCCCAGGTCTTGGACCTCTGCTCCTGGAGCCCCTATACTGTCGTTTATTTATTTTTAAAAAAAATATTTTTATTGATTTCAGAGAGGAAGGGAGAGGGAAAGAGAGAAACAGCAATGATGAGAGAGAACCACTGATCAGCTGCCCCCTGCACACACCCTACTGGGGATCAAGCCCACAACCTGGGCCTGTGCACTTGACCAGAATTGGCCTAGGACTGTTCAGTCCGCAGACCGATGCTCTATCCACTGGGCCAAACCAACTAGGGCTGTACTGTTGTTTCAAGCTGTCTGGGGAGCTTGCTCATGAGCATTTGCAGACCCTCCAACCAGGTCCCCCTTCCATCACCTGCAATCACACCCAATCTGAGACTTGAAAAAGTACCTCCAGCAGATACAGATGCTCCTCGCCGAGGATCCCTGGCTAACACACACTCTGCTTTTAGAGATGAGGAAGCCCATGTGACTGGGCCCAGAGGAGTCTGGGTGTGGTCAGGATCATACTCCAAAGCATGTCATGGCCCCTCACCTTTCAGGAAAAGCCACACCCTGAAGGACACAGAGCTAGACCTCTGGACCCCAGGACTGTGCACATGGTGAACGCAGGAAGGCGTGGGTACTGCTGGACAGCCGGCGTGGAGCGCCACAGCAGGCAGGCTGCAGAGGAGCCAGCAAAGGGTGGCTGCTGGGGCCACTTATGCAGAGCACAGCTTGTCCCCGTCAGCCCAGGCTGCCCGAGCCAGGGTCAGCTGAGTTGCCCTGTTTACACAGGGACAGACCTGCCCTCACCCCTTGGAATGTCTGGCTGAGCCCTGCCCAGCACCAGCCAGCTCTGCCCAAGGCACAAGTGCCAGGCAGGGAGGAACAGGAGCGACACCTGGGGGACAGAGGTCAAAATGCACACGTTTATTTTCTAGAACAAAGGCTAAAAGAAGCAAGTTTCTTTCATTTTATTTTAAGAAGGACAAAAATTGTTATTAAAACATCTACATTATTATCAAGATACTAGACCTTATGAATATTTAATATTAAAGTGTGGTATTCTTAAAATTTTAATACACATTTTAAAAGGACCATTGAATTGATTCCTGCCCAGCTGAGAAATGCAGCATCCCGCTCTGCCCCGCCCCAAAGGGACACTCACATCAAGGGCGCCCGCATGCAACCACACTGCATGACCTCTTGACCCTGCCTGATGGGCACAGGCCCTGCTTCCCGCTCCGAGCCTCCCAGTCAGGATCACAACGGAAATAATCGCCCTCATCATTCCAAGTGCTTCCCTTCCCACCCCTTCCTGCCTCCTGCTAGGGACCCAGCTCGGCCAGGCCCTGGAGGCCCAGATCCGCAGGCCCTGGGACGAAAATGGGCTGAAGAAAAATCTGGACTCTAAGCCTTTTCCCTTGGGTGAGAGATAAACACCAAACCTCTGTCTGCTGTTCCTGCGCACTCCTGCTCTCTCCCCAGGAGGGGAGGGCTGAAGCGGTCAGGCAGAGCTGGGCCCCGGCAAAGCCGCCTCTGCCCCTGCTGCCCAGTCAACTCTGGCCCTGGCCCTAGTCCCTGAATCCCGGGAAATGGCCTGACGACCTTGAAAACCTCTGCAACATGACACCAGGGGGGCTGCATTTTCTGGCCAAATTCTTTATCTTTAGCCCTCAACAGAAGTGATTCGTTGGATACCACACACGTATATAATATTATATAGAGCGATATATTTAATACCTGTGTATATATGCATCACGGGGGCGACATATATACACACTAAAAACAAGGCTGGTGACAACGGACGGCAACACCACAGATCAGGGGAAACAAGTGTCATTGACATTCATGGCCACGGCCCCCACGCTGGGTGTGGTCTCTCCTGCCCTCTAGCCACGCCGCCAGCACCCACGCTCTGCAGTGCTGGCCTGCAGGGGAGGGCAGGGGGAGGGAGGGATGCATGCCTCAATTACTGGGGAAAGGTGGGCAGTGGTGGCAAGAAAAACAGGCTTCTCTGCAGCCCGGATGCCCGTCATCATACCATCACACACTGTCAATCCTTGCTTGAGGAGAAGTAAAGGGTGCTTCATGCTCTCCGTCTCACCCCCAACCCCAGTCACGGTCCCTGGTTCCTTCTGGGGGAGCCCCACTTCTGTGCCAGTGGTGTGGGGCATTCTGGAATGTCTAGGGAACCAGGGGAGACTGGGCCTGCACACAGGGGGTGGGACGGAGACAAGAGGACGCACACAGACATCAGACTACACGAGGACAGGAGAGGGGCTTGGTGGGTGGGAGCGGGGGCTGGGGGTTCAGCTGGGGTCCTAGGCAGCTGGCAGGGCCAGGCAGCAGGGAGGGGCCAGGACAGACAGTCATAATTGTACTTCTGGGTCTAAGGGAGAAGGGGGAAAGGACCATGCTGGGTCCCCCAAAAGAGGGGCTGTGTCTGGTCCCAGAATGACCCAGGATGCCCCAGGGTCATGTCTCCCTTCTCTCAATATCCCCTCATCTCAGTACCTCATTCCCTGCCCCTCCCACCTGTCCCTGAGTGGTGTGGGAAGAGACCTTTGCTGGACGCTCCCCACAACCATCCTCAGGAGAGGAGTTCCCCTCCTCCGTGCTGACAAGACCAAACCCCTGAGCTTCCTTCCCCAGCCCCTTGGGGGCACTGCCTGGGACCCCAGCTGCACACTGATCCAGAGGCGGTCACATACCTAATGACGGGTCCTGAGTCTCCTGACCAGTTTGCACCCCAGGTCTACCTCATGCTGTGGGTTGGAGACCCTGTGTAGATCACTCCTTCCTTTTAGGCCTCAGTTTTCCTATCTGTAGAATGGGGGCTTTGGGCTGGGTCATCACCAAAGGTTCTGAGGATCTACAATCTACATTCAATGGCTTAAGAATGAGAGGGGCTGGGCTGGCGGCCTCACTAAAGGGTCAGACCACAGAGATCATCTAGCCCAGTCCCTCCCACTCTTTCAACCGGAGGGAAAATTGAGGCCCCAGAGGGTAAGTGACCAATACTGTGCCCCAGTTCCATTCTGGGGCTGCATTTTAAAGCTAATGGGGCCTCCTACCCTCTGTTGTGTCCTGATCTGTCCCCAGGGAGGTGGGGGTGGAATGAAGGTGGGTAGAGGGGACCCTCCTGCTGCAGGTTCAAGTGGGGACCCCAGGCTCCCCAGCCCTGAGCTTTAGGCCCCCCTTAGGAGCAGACAGAAGTTAAAGCTGTAGCTGAAGCTGGAGGGGTCCAACCAGGGGCACTGGGGCTGGGGGCAGGGGACTGCCCAGGGCTCCAGCAGGATGAGGACTCTGGGACCCCTTGAGGCCGCAGCACGTGCACCTGACTTGCACACTGGGTAGTGGGGGCAGATGGGATGGGTAGGGCCTCCAGGGCCAGGAGCTGCCTGATGAGGGCGGCCCCCCCCACACCCCAGGCTGCCCCGGCCCTTCCGCCAGGCCCTGTTCCCATCCACACCCCTGACCCTAGGACTTCACAAGCAAGACCCGCCTACTCCCCGGGGACTGTGGCAGCAGCAGGGTCTTCGGGGGCGGCACCAGCTGTGCTGTCCTCTTGCAGCAGGAAGTTGTATTTGCCAAAGTCGTCGTCCCGCGGACACAGAAGCATGTCCTTGCGGGCCTTGGCCAGCTTCTGCTTCAGCACCTCGCGCCGGTCCAGCCACTCGTTGAGCTCCTCCTGCCCGTGGGCGCAGCGGCACTTGTCCCCGTCCGGGCAGGCCTTGCCCTTCTGGAGCCTGTTGGCAGCAGGAGGCTCAGTGCCCACGCCCTGTGCCCTGTCCTCCACGGGCTGCTGGACCTGGGCCAGCAGCTTAGCCTCCCCCGAGACAGGCTCTACCCCAGGTAGCTTCGGTGCTGCTGCAAGCTGGCATGTCCTAGCCTTTTCAGGGACCTAGGGCTGCGAAGCAGGGTCTGGCCAGGCCCACCCACCTCACCCGTCCAGCCCTGCCCTGCCCGGCACCAGGCTCCTCAAGTCTAGGAGCAGCTGTTTCTGGACACACCACCCCTTGAGTGCCATCTCCGGACCCAGAAGAGCTGGAGCTAGCCACGGCCTCTGTTCCCGGGGCCACGGCATGTCCGCCCTCCCCACCCCTGCCCCGCCAGCACCTGTCGCAGAGCCGGAACTCGCCCATGGGGAAGCGGTAGGCCCAGCCACTGGCATCGCTGTCGGACGTGAAGACCTTCTCCTTGTGCTTCTCGGACTGGATGTGCTGCTGCCACTGCTTCTTGCTGTTGCTGTTCTTGCCGCAGAGCCAGCAGTGGTAGCCCATCTGGGGGCACAGCCACCATGGGTGCCCGCTCCTCACGCCTCTGCCCGGAGGCTGAGCCCCTCCCCGCTGCCCGAGTGCGCGTGGGCATTACCATGATGTCGGCGTAGTCCGTGGGCATCTGGATCTGCTTCTCTCCCTCCCGGGAGCTGATGGGGGTCCCTTCCCCCGGCTTCCCTGGGTTGTGCTTCTTCAGCCACATGTCGTAGGTCTGCTGCATGTCTAGGACTGGAGGGAACGGGACAGAGTGCATGGGGAGGACGCTCCCTCCATTCTGCTCTGGGACCCCTGCTGGGGACCTGGGGGCGTCTCAGGCCCTGGTGCAGGGCTGCCCCGTCAGCCCCAGAAGAGAAGACCAGAGAGCGTGCGGCCTGGCACACCTGGAGAAGGGCCCGGTGGCAAAGGTGCTCTCAGGTCTGCTGAAAAGTCGGGTGTCCAGCAACGAGGGGACACAGGGCCAGGCCCTGCCTTGCCCGACCTGCCACTCACTCTTTTTGTTTTTTTAAATATGTTTTTATTGATTTGAGAGAGAAAAGGAGAGGGAGAGACAGAAACATCCATGATGAGAGAGAATCACTGATTGGTTGCTTCCTGCACACCGCCCACTGGGGATCGAGCCCGCAACCCAGGCATGTGCCCCTGACCGGAATCGAACCCGGGACCTTTCAGTCCTCAGGCCAACGCTCTATCCACTGAGCCACACCGGCCAGGGCCTGCCACTCACTCTTGTTCTCCTTCATGAACGTCCACATGTCCCTCTCCTCCGGGCTGTGTGCGAAGGAGCAGTTCCCCACGTACTGGCACTTGCGGCCATTCTGCGCATGGATGCAGAGCTGTGGGAGGCGAGGGGAGTCCTGCTGAGTGCCGCCGGGTGGTATCACTGCCCCACCAGAGGGCAGGCCCTCCCGGGGCCCCGGGGCACCCATCTGAGGTCCCACTGCCACCCTTTCCCGCCCGCGCTCACGTCGTATTGCTGTGGGAAGTTGCGAATGGACGGCAGTGGCCTCACTGACACCCATTTCCTCTTGGCCTTGGACATCACCAGGAGGACCCGCCGCTCCTTGGTCCAGCTGCAGGGCAGAGCGAGGGCCGTCAGGGAGGCGTGGGCAGAGCTGCAGGCCTCCGCAGAGAGCCGTGGCCTCCTCACCTGTGGCACTTGGGTGGCCCCTCCCAGCCCGTGCCCCACCCAGCCTCACCCCACTCACCAGTGCCTGTGCCCCCGCCCAGCCTTGCCCCACTCACCAGTGCTTGTGCCCCCGCCCAGCCCGTGCCCACTCACCAGTGCCGGGCCTTGGCACTGCAGTACTTGAGGTCTTTGTCAGGCTCCACCACCTGCCCGTTCCTCCAGCACTGGCCACACACGAACTTCATCTGCAGGTCAAAGGTGCTGGGCCCATGTGTCCGCGGGGCACCCTGTGGGCAGAGGGGCTGGTGAAACCACAGGCGCCAGGGCTAAGGCCTGAGGTCCATCATGAAGGCCCCTGCAGGGGCACTAGGACTGCCCAGAGCCTTAGAATGGGCAGGTCCACCACACCACTTACTGGAGGGCAGTGACCCCCAGCTCCAGGCCCGCAGCCTCTCCATGTGGGAGCGAGTCCTGGAATGGGGATCCTGACTCCTGATCCAGTGTTCTCCGCCTTAGCTGGCTAGTCCACACCAGCGTGGTCTGTAGGGCTGCTGGCATTTCTCTGGGCACAGCACGTGACCTCATACCTCCCTGCCTTTGCACACGCTGTTCCCTCTTCCTGGAATGCCCTTTCTCCGTCCTTCATAGGTTTGGTCTAGAAACTTTCAAGACTCAGCTCAAGCACCTCTGCCAGGAAGCCTTCCTAGAGCTCTCCTAAGGGGCAGCTGCCCAGCCCCTGAGCTCCCACAGCCCCTGAGCTACCCCATGTTGATGGACTCATCCAGTCACGAGGGCCAGGCCTGCTGGAGGGCAGGGCCCAGGAGGTGGACAGCTCCCTGCAGCGGGTGGGGATGGAGGGGCCTGCGATGGGCGATGGGATAGACCTGGACTCGGTAAATCCCACGCGTTCACGCCCCGTCCTCTGCCCCAGCCTTTCCCTCGCAGGCAGGAGCTCCTGCTCTTGAGCATCCCTGGGTCAGGGTGGGGCAGGCGGTGAGAAGATGCCCACTCAGCCTCACTCCCTGCAACCTCGCCGACCCTCCGTCAGCTAGAACCTCCCCAGCCTCCCTGGAATCCAGGCAGTTCTCTCTCCTCCAGGCTGCAGCTTCAAGTCTCCTGCCATGGGTGCACTTGCCCCTGGCACTGCCCAGCCCAGGGGCTGCCCGGGGCAGGAAGGGGTTCTGTCCTTGTTGGGTGCTGACTGAGCCCTGGCTCCGCCCCAGGATAGCACACAGGTCGTCCTGACCATGACATAAAAGCACACCTTTATCACTGGGCCACGGCCTACACTAGAGAGACGGGACATTTATCTGGTTTCTAGGTGTCCCACTGGAGTCTCGCCTTTCCACGGGGGAGGTGAGTGGGGCCTGGAGGGGCGCTGTGGCTCAGCCACTGGCCACTGAAATGCCACATCTGTTCACTTTCACAACAGCCAGCCTGGCCCCTCGCTGCAGCCCGGGGTAGGTGGGTCATTCCCCTTGGACGGAGAAGCAGAGGCTCAGCCAGGTCACTGAACCGCCCACAGGTGAGCGGCCCGAGGACAGGGACCTGGCGGGAGGCGGGTGCTCGTGCTTCTTTGCGGGATGGCACAGCTGCGCCACAGGCTCTGGCCAGGTACCCTGGCATCTCCCTCTTGGTCCCACAGTGCCGCTGGCCCCACCCTAGGACGGCAAACAAACCAGATGCCCATGCCCACATGGCAGGGCCTGGCCAGAAGCCCTGTATGGAGCCAGGCCTGAGAGAGGCATCTTGGTGGGGAGGGGGAGCCTGGCAGCAAGAAGGGGTGGGAAGCTGTCGTGGTACCTTGAGCAGCCAGGCCTGCCCCATCCCTGGGCAGGATGAAGGGAGTCAGAAGGACAGTGTTCTCTCTAGAAGAGGATGCTGCGGGTCCAGGCTTAGCCCCTCAATAGTGCCCGGCCAGGAGCAAAACTAACCCCCTGGGAGAGGGACAGAGGAAGGGAGCAACCAGGAATAGGGCTGAGAGAGAAAAAGGACCAGCAGCAAGGGGGCTAAGAAGAGAGAGGGAAGGCCCGGGGGGGGGGGGGTGCTGGGCAGCTCTGTTGATCCAACAGCCTGCCCTGCTCCCTGGGCCCTGCCACACCCAGGCTGGCCTCAGGGGGGCCTGGCATGTGAGGGGGTCGTCCCTCATGTGTGGATGGCACAGGAGCATCCTATCACAGTCACCATCTCCTGTGCCCATCCCTGCCTCCTGGGGCAGGGGTGAGGATGGGGACGGCACAGAGGGACTCAGCGAGCTGCGGCGTGATTGGGTCCTGTGAGTCTAACCCTACCCTGGGAGATGGCAGGCAGGACTGTGGTCCCCATTTTATGGATGAGGAGCCCTCAGGGGTGAAGGGCATGGTGCAGGGTGCGAGGGCGCAGAGGGAGCGCCAGACCAGACGTCAGAGGAGCTGGGATTTACTCCATTAAGTGTGCCCTTGGGCAGGTCTGAAACGCTCCGAGCCTCCATGCCCACGTCTGCAGAAGCCATGATGCCTCAGTGCCATCTCCAGGACCCGGGTGAGGATCAAGAAGGAGGGGAGGCGACACAATCAGTAGATGAAAGTGTGAGGGGCACCAGGATATCGACACGGTTTCAAGTACCTCCCAGGAAGACAGTTATTAACTACCAACGGGGAAAGAACAACCTCACCGCAGAGAAACCTGCACAGCGGAGGCACCTGATGCCGAGTTATCACAGTAAGAGGACAAATCGGACGATGTGCCTCCCGCTGAGTGACCCGAGAAGAACATCACAGCACCCTGAGGTCTGAGGGACCATCGGACAATGCAGGGTGGACGGGCCTTTCACACGGCAACCGGCTCTTCACAAACGTCAAGGTCATGAAAGACAGAGAGGCTGAGGGGTTGCTCTGGAGTAAAGGACACAACGGGAATGCCGTGTGCTACTCGGAACAGTTCGCCAACTCTGAACGCAGTACGCCAGGCCCTGCACAGGGGCCCCGACGCTGACGTTGTGGTGCTGATAACGGTCCTGCAGTTATTACGCAAGAGAGTGCCTGTGTTTTTAGAAAATACACACAGAAGTATTTAGGGGGCATGGGGCATCATGTCTGCAACTTATTTTCAAGTAGTTCAGAAAAAAGCGTGTGCATTCTGTGTATACATGTATGTGTGTAGGTGCGTGCACACACACACACAGGACAAGGTGTGGGATGTGGTAAAATGTTAACGTCTGGGGAATCCAGAAAAGGGTGTGCGTGTTCTATATATGACACTTAGAATTTTCCGGTAAATCTGAAATTACGTGCATCCCCAGGTCAGGGCCTTACCAAGCTGCTGCTGGCCTTCCCCGCGTGGGCCTCCATCTGCTGCCAGTATTTCTTGGATTCCTGGACGATGTCTTCGTGGGTCATGCCTGGGGAGGGCGAGAGCGGACATGGTGTCCTTGAAGGAGCTCAGCAAGGAGGGGCAGCGACCTGAGAGGTGCTGGTGGCACCCACGGCTCCACCTGCCTCCGCCTGCTCCCCTGGCAGTGCCCGGAGAGGGAGAAACCTGGGTCCTCCGAGCTGGCTGCTACCTGAGAGCAGAGCCTCTGTGATGCTTAGGAAGCACTGCCTCCCTCCCCAGGCAGGTCCCCAGGAGGGCCCCCCCTCTCTCCACCTGCCCGCCTCCCCCCCTCGCAGGAGCCTGCCCTGCCCAGCCCCACCTGAGTACTGCTGCAGCAGCCAGACTTTGAGCTCGATGAAGCTGTGGGCGAAGTGGCAGCTGTCCTCCCGCAGGCAGCCGTAGCGCACCTCGTGGCGGCACACGTCGAACTGGAAGTGCTCCTGGAACTGGCGGATCTTGGAGTACTTGAGGGAGGTGGAGCGGACGATGTGCACCAGGCACCTGGGGGCAGGGGGTGGAAATACAGGCTGCAGCCCCCTTCCTGCTGGGCCTGAGGGGAGGGGCTCCCCCCATGCCTCCTCCCTGCTGACCGCATCTATAAGCAATGGCCCAGGAGGTGGGGGGGGTCCCACTCTCAGGCAGCCCTGGTTACAGTCCAGCTGTGTCCCCGCCCCCCTCAGTCTTGGGCAAGCTCAAGGGCGGAGCTGCCAGCAGGGGCTGGGAGAAGGCAGTGCCCGGGTGGAGAAAGGGCATTTTCCTCGGGTTCCCCAGCCCGATGCCCCCAGAGGAACAATGAGGCGCCTCCTTGAGGCCAGCGATGCTCATCACCCTCCCCGCAACCTTAGGAGCCTCGGAACCATCGACTGTACGATGAGGATCCAAGGGTCAGGTGGCCAGAGGACACAGGACAGGCCACTCCCTGACCAGCTAGGACTCCAGGGCCTGCGCTCCCTCATCCCCGAAGGGGCAGAGTCAAGGGGGTCAGAGGGAGGGAACGTGGGTGCCTGGCTCACCCAGCCCCTCCCGCTCAGCCGATGCACCAGACAGGAGCCAGAGGCGTGGCCTCCCACGTGCCTGCTGAGCGACCTGCTTCAGGGCCTCGGTTTTCTCATCCGTTCAACACAGACAGCACCTCCGTCCTCACAGGACTAGGGGGTCACTGACACCCAAAAGGAGGCTTGGGATAGAGCCGCTCCGTCACGGGGGTCTGTCTATCCTTTCCAGGTGAGTGCCGGCTCTGAGTCCCAAATTCCGCCTCTCGCCTTGACGCCCTCCGTCCACCCTCTGACCTCAGCTGCTCCCCCAGGTATCTGAGCCGCCCCAGGGAGCCTCTCCACGCGCCCCCGTCCCCGGCTGGGCCGTGGGTCACACTCACTTGTTGTTATAAAAGCTGTGTTTGGCAGCCAGGTTGGAGCAGACGGAGGGAGAGTCCTTCGTGCCTTTGCTGATGATCCGGGGTTTACTGTCAAAGCAGATCTGCCCGGGGAGGGCCTGGGCTGGAACCCGCATGACCACCCAGGGTGGGGGGTGGACAGACAGGTCCCCGTAAGCCCTGTTCTGAGTCGGGGAAGTGAGGAAGGGAGTACCAGGGCTCTCCGGCTGTCGTCCCTGCCTCTCTGGCTCCTGTTCACAGGTACCCTGGGCCCGGACTCTCTGATCCCACCCTGACCAGGCCACGCCGAGGGCAGGGGCTACTCCGTGCTTCAGCCTCAGTTTCCTTAACTGTTAACTGGGGGTAACCACACAGGGGCTGTCCCTCAGGTTCCCTGTGAAGCTCAGAAAGGATATAACCGAACTGCAGTGCTCTGTAAAGCACATGCATCCGTCCGACTAGGAGCTGGCACCCAGGCGGCCTGCCTGCCCCGAGTCGGAGGGCGGGCGGGCTGTGTGATGGATGGGGTGGGGCTGACTGCACCAAACCCTGCCAGCATCCGGGATCAGAGCTCTCACTCCACAGACCTGGACTCTCCCAGGCTATGGCTGGGTGGGGAGGCAGGGCCCAGCGGGGCCTTCTGTGGCAGCTCTGGGGAGGGAATGAACTGCAGCCTGAGGGGCTGGCTGGGTCGCGGCTGGGCCTCAGAGGGTCTGAGGGTGCCCCCGGGAGAGGATACAGGCTGGGCGTGCGCAGAGAAGTAGACAGGGAGGTGCAGTGGGCACTGAAGTCGCACAACCGGACGAGGCGGCGAGGGGGTGGAATGAGTCCCTAAAACACGTGGCCCCCAGCCTGGCCCAGGACAGCCGGAGGGGAGAGAGGAGTGATCATTTCTCCGCTGCCTCCGTGTCCGCCTTCGCTCGGTGAGGGGCTGGGCAGGATCGGGGCTCTAGTGTGACAGAGCCTCTGAGCCTAACTTTCTAACAGTCCAAGGACCTACGGACTCGCGGCTCGGGCCTCCAAAACCACGAGTTCCAGGGCTGCCGTTCCTGTGGACTGCGCCAGGGAGCCCTCTCCAGCCCTGCCTGTGCCACTGCCTGTGCCACTGCCCGCGGAGGTGGC
>PVJC01001187.1:0-98861 GCA_004026665.1 Murina feae
AGTCTTAAAAGAAGCAATGGTCTCAAACTATGGGGTGGGCTTGTTAAAATAGGCTGCTGGGTCCCAGGCCTACAGATTCTGATTGAGTAGTTGTAGGGTAGGGCCTGAGAATTTGCCTTTCTGTGTCCCCAGGTGTTGCCAGTGCTGCTGGACTGGGACCACAGTTTGAGGACCATTGAGATGGGAAAAGGTGATGGGAGAATTGCGTGGCGCCTGGTAGAATAGTCTCATCTCAAGTCAGTCTGTGTCAAACTTCCGTTGTGGCTCTTAGGATCGTAATTGTGGTCCTAAGGGAATTATTTCCCGTTTAAAGGAAGAAATTCAAGTTTGTCACATACAGCTATAGAAATTTAAAGGTTGTGACTATTTTCTTTTCTCATCTAATTATTTTTTAATAATATATTGTTATTGATTACAGAGGAAGGGAGAGGAAGAGAAAGATAGCAACATCAGTGATGAGAGAGAATCATTGATTGGCTGCCTCCTGCACACCCCACTGGGGATCAAGCCTGCAACCTGGGCATATGCCTTGACCAGGAATCCAACAGTGACCTCCTGGTTATTATAGATCAATGCTCAACCACTGAACTATAAGTTTCTGGTCAGGCTCCCATCTAATTCTTAAACATTAAAAAGATTAACAATTTCAATAGAAAAGTTCACTAATTTGGATTAAATAGAGGCCAGCCCGAACTAGGGAAAAACCTAAGAAATGGAAAAAAGAAAGGAATATTGTAGATCTGATTATTTAATTATGGCTAACAAAGTGTTGCTAGATAATGGATTTGGTATTGCTTTAATAAGTAATAATCATTAGCACAGTACTTTCTTATCTTTGACTTCATGTCAGAGTCACACACACAAGTAGAATGTTAAAAGCCCGGAGGCACCCTAGCCGGTTTGTCTCAGTGGATAGAGCGTCGGCCTGTGGACTGAAAGGTCCCAGGTTCCATTCCGGTCAAGGGCATGTACCTTGGTTGCGGGCACATCCCCAGTAGGGAGTGTGCAAGAGGCAGCTGATCGATGTTTCTCATCGATGTCACTAACTCTCTATCCCTCTCCCTTCCTCTCTGTAAAAAATCAATAAAATATATATTTAAAAAAAAAAAGCCCAGGGTTCCAGTGGTCCCCTCTGAAATCAGGGCTTTTATACCTTTAAGTTCCATAGGTGATTCTTATGCCTAAGCAAGAATCTGATTTGATACTTAAAAGTTAATGTATGGCCCTGACTGGTTTGGCTCAGTGGATAGAGCATCGGCCTGCAGACTGAAAGGTCCCAGGTTCAATTCTGGTCAAGGGCATGTACCTTGGTTGCCGGCACATCCCCAGTAGGGGGTGTGCAGGAGGCAGCTGATTGATGTTTCTCTTTCATCGATGTTTCTAACTCTCTATTCCTCTTTCTTCCTCTCTGTAAAAAAAAATCAATAAAATATATTTTTAAAAAATGTATGAATGACTGCTTTTTAAAGTGTCTCAGTTTGTCATATGTAAAAATAAAATCGTATACTTCTGTAAAGCTATTTACTTTTACTTTTTTGATTGTTGTGAGTAATTAAACCATAAAATACATGTAAAACACTTAGAACAGTTCCCAGCTCATAGTATATGCTCAATTAAAATTTTTTTTTACTTCTAAAGGAAACAAGTAGAATTAAGTTATTTTGAGCTGTCTTCTTTTCTCCATCTCCACTGCCACTGTGCAGCTTTTATTTACATTTTCTTTTTGTACTCTTAAAGTTACAGTATATTTTATAACAAGTAAACATTAAACTGCATTATCAGTAAAAATTTCTTGACATTTCAACATCTTTAAAATGAGCAATTATATTTTATTATTTTTGACAATAGTTACATTTGTAAATATAGAGCATCTATCATGTAAGCCTGGTAACTGGAATTAAATTGTTTAAATTCTTTATCGAAAGGACATTTAGGGATGTTTTCTGTGACTCATTTCCCTCATAGATTTATCTTTGTATCTATTTTTGTGTTTAAGTGAGAGAGGGAACACTCAGTAAATATTTGACAATAAGTATTATTTAGGAAAGGAACCTAAATCTAGTTTACAGCCATTGATCCCAGGACCACTACTAATTGTAAGTAAGAAGATTGTGATATACAGTGTAAGTTAGTGTTAGTACGACACATTGCATTTATCAAATTTCCATTGCTTTCTAACACATGTTTTTATTTGACCTTTGGACCTCATGAAGACAAAGGGAATGGGTAGTGCTAATATGTAGAAACCTTTATTAACACTGTATGCATTAACGACTAAACTTAGTGGAGGTTGGTTTCCTGAAAAGGTGTGCATTTTTGGAACTCGTTCCCTAACCCACTCTTCTCGAATAAACCTGAAACAGAATACAACACGGGTCTCACCCAGTCTTCCCCATCTCTGTAAGTGGAACTAAGTATTCAAGACAAAGCCTGGCAGTTTTGTTTTCTTCCCCTTTTTATCTTGTTTTGTTTTTTAGCCTTTTAACAACAGTGGACAAACAGTATAATGAATTTTCCCTCCATGTCCTTCACCAGCGTTAAATATTACTCTCAGCTAGTCTTGTCTTATTTAAACCAGGATTGCTCAGTGTCAGTACTAGTGTCATTTGGGCTGATAATTCTTGGTTGTCAGGGGACTGTCCTGTACATTGTAGGGTGTCTAGCAGCATCCCTGGCCTCTCTACCCACAGATGTCAGTAGCAACGTCCCCAGGGTAACAACCAAAATGGTCCCAAAATATTGCCAGATGTCCTCTGAGGACAGAATTGCTCCCTTTTGAGAATCACTGACGTTCCCCCATCCACTTCTCCCTTCTTATGTCTATACCTGAAAATATTTAAGATAAATCTGTTCATTGTTTTCAGGATCCACTGATCTGCTTATATTCCCGATACCCTCTAATTTGATATTAGTCAGAGTGATGTTTTCAAATTTAAAGTGGATAACTTTCCTGCTTAAAAACACCTCATGGCATTCCACTGCGCTTAGGATAAACTACCAGAACTTTAATTGTATGATAAGGCTCTGTATTAACTGTCCATTGCTTATTTCTCTTGATTTTCCTGGTGCCTCACCCTTTCTGCCTCCCTCCCTTACTCTCATAATTGAAAGACAAAAGCAGGTAAGTGCCAACTTTATTACCTCATGTGCAAAATTATTGAAGGTACTTTCAGAATTTGCTTAAATGTTATATGTTTTCAGGTGTTACGAGTGTGATGAAAAATTATCAACACATTGTCATAAGAAGGTTTTGGCTCAGATAGTTGATTTTCTCCAGAAACATGTTTCCAAAACGCAAACAAGTAAGTTGAGCAAAGGAAATTTGTATTAAATTACACTATTTTATATTTCATATAAAAAGTTCGTAAATTCATGCAGAGTACCTTAGATTTTACAGTTCCCTCTCAGTTCAAGTGCCATGCATTCTTCCATAGCTACCTTGTGTCGTATTTATGGTATATAACCAGCATTGAGAAGCTGGTGAGGGTAATGACTAGATTCTGGGCTTTTGAGTCAGGCAGTGCTGAGTCTGAGTTTTGGCTCCACCATGCCTGTAGCTTTTACTCCTTAGTTTTCTTACTTAAAAAATTAGGATAATTCTATCATGTGCAGTTGTTGTGAGACTTAGAGATGTTTTCTAAACATTTAGAACTCATGTATATAAAAATACTTGTTTAATGCCTGACGCATATTTATGAAATATCTGTTACTTGTGCTGTAATTATAGTGCAGTCCTGACACTAACTACCTAGTGTTAGACAGATTAAGAGCTCAGTGCTCCCGTAAGACACCCTCACTTCACACACCATTCTCAAGCTCAGGAGTTATCAAACCACCCACATTTCTGAACAGCTGGCTACAAATTCAGGGGTTTCTACTACCCTCTTAGGTTCAGTAATTTACTACAATGACTCAGAACTCAGGAAAGTGCTAACCTTACAATTACAGTTTTACTCTAGCAAAAAAAAGCTACAAGTCAGGACTAGCCAAAAAAAAAAGACACATAGAGCGGGTCTGGGAAGGTCCCAAACATGCATCTTCTGTATCCTTTTCCTGTGGAGTAGAAAGCATCATCTTCCTGACACACTGATGTGTAACAGTACACGGAGTATTGTTAACCATGGGAGCTCACCAGAGCTTTGATGTCTGTATTTTTTTGTTTTTATTTTTTAATTTTTTAAAAAATATATTTTATTGATTTTTTACAGAGAGGAAGAGAGAGGCACAGAGAGCCAGAAACATCAATGAGAGAGAAACACTGATCAGCTGCCTCCTGCATACTCCCCACTGGGGATGTGCCCGCAACCAAGGTACATGCCCTTGACCGGAATCGAACCTGGGACCCTTGAGTCCGCAGGCTGATGCTCTATCTACTGAGCCAAACTGGTCAGGGTGATGTCTGGAGTTTTTATTAGAATTTCATTGAATAAGCTTTTGCTGCATGATTTAACTCAGTCTCCAGGACAACAAGCCTCTAATCACAAGGTTGGCCTTTCTGGCTTGACTGGCTCCTATCCTGAGTCATTTCATAGCATAAACTGTCTGGGCACCCACAATGGGTGTAAAAGACACCTTGTTAATTTGTTAACATAAACTATCAATTACTCTAGACAGCTAAGGATTTAGTGGGTACTTCTCAGGGACCTGGGGCAAAGGCAGGCAAGTTCTTTATTATATAATAGTAATGTATTACATATATGTTTTTATTGATTTCAGAGAGAGGAAAGGGGAGGGGGGGAGAGATAGAAATATCAATGATGAGAGAGAATCATCAATCGACTGCCTCCTGCATACCCCCTACTAGAAATGGAGCTCACAACCTGGTCATGTGCCCTGAATGGGAATCGAACCGTGACCTCTTGGTTCATGGGTTGACACTCAACCAACTGAGCAACACCAATTGGGTGATGTATTATATATTATATACTTTGTTATCTAACATAAACAATATGTAATACATGTTACTATAAATTAAAAGTAAGAGGGAAACAGTTTCTTCATTCAGAAATAATAAGTCCCTGCTACATGCTAAGTTTTATATTTTTTTGGTAGTAGGGGCCCAGTGCACGAATTGGTGCACCTTGAAAGGAACTGTGGGGTGCAAGGCTGTGGTGGGCACGGGGGGGGGTCTCAGTCCATCCTCCCCACCCCAGCCTGGCCCCTCCCACTTCAGCCCCTAGTCCCCTGTCTGCTGGTAGCCCCGCTCCTGCCACCACTACTGCTGCTGCCGCCACCACTCCCATGTGCTGATGGCGCCAGCCCTGCTCTCACTGTCTGACATCGCAGAGCAGTTGGGGCCAGTTCTAGCAGAGGGTGTGAGCATGCGGGAGCAAAAAATTTTCAGTAACCACCAGAAGCTCAACCCAGTGACAGTGACCAGCACCCCACCTTGGTCTGTCGTCACAACTCACCTGTCCCACCATCCCGCTGTGGCCAATGCCTATGAGGAGTGGGCCTAAGCCAACAGTTGGACATCCCCAGAGGGATGTCTGACTGCCAATTTAGGTCTGATCCCTTGGGGAGCCTAGCTGTATTTTCTGTAGCCCAATATATATTGTATTTGTTAACTACTATTGCTCTGAGATAGTAATGGTGAAGAAATTAGAGGAGTAACTAGAGAAAGTAAATTCAGGTTCCAGGACAGTAAAAGAAATGATTAATTTTATCACATTTATTCAACAAACATTTATTGAAATCTTATTGTGTCATCTTCAATTATGCTCAAATCAAGAATCAGAAAAAATATGGTGTTGGTAGACATTTAATACTTCAGGAACAGAGATGTGGGTCTCAGGGCTATCTCCTGAAAACTACACATGAAATGTGTTCTGTTGGAAAAAAAAAAAAATTATACACACACACACACACACATATGTATGATGCTAAGGGTGGCAAAAGTACATTCGCAGTAATTATTTTTTCTGTATTTTTCACCTACAAGGTTCCTTGAGATTAAGAACAAAGCCAGTCTGATTCTATTTAATTTTAGCATTTCTTGAATATTTATTGTTGTAAGGGATGTAAGGAAGGGAGATTGGGATAATATGGTAGAAAGCACATGGGCTTTTAGCCAGGCAGTCTGGCATACAGATTTGGACCCTTTCCAGTGACTGGCTATGTGATGTGGAGTAGATTATAGTTTGTCTGAGCCTCGTTTTCCTCAACACTTTTTCCTCTCTTTCCCATGGGCCTCAAGAAGTAGAGATGATAAAACAGTTCCTGCCCTAAAGAAGTTAAAGATCTAAAAGAGGTGGTGAGATAAAAAATATTGATAGTGTGGTGTGTAGGAGGCAGCTGATCCATGTTTCTCTCATTCCCTTTCCCTTCATCTCTCAAAATAAAAATAAAAAATCCTTTTCAAAAAAGTGGTGATAATGAAAGCAGAGTATAACTTGTATTTTGAGAGCTGTTTAAACAAACTCCTTTAGATATTCAAAGAGGGATGTAACGTTCAGTTGAAAGAAATTCAGAAACCTGGGATGAGTTGGCTTTCACAGTGACCTTTAAAGGATGAACTTTGGATGGGTCCAGGTTAGATAAAACGTTATTTCAGGTGTGGAAAGGGCCCACACAAGCTTTAATTGTATTTAGGGAACCATGGGTAGCACCTGAAATGATGGGAAACAGGTTCTTGAGGGAATTTGAGAGCGTGTGGAGCTTTCAAAACTGTAGAGAGATGTAGTTCTGAATTCAGGGTTTCCGGAAGTTCTCGGGCAAAATGTGGTTATCTTTGTTTTCCATGCTACAGGACGCCACAGGCAAGTTTGCTATTACATAAGATCCCTTGGTATTCTAGAAGTAAGTGTTTTGGGATAGTAATTTTCCATATTCTTTCTTACATGAAGATTTAGCAATTTTTATAAAATACTTTAAAAACCAAATGTGAAAGTTGCTATTGAGGTTTGTAAGAATGCTGGATATGACTATGCAGCAACTTTAAATTATCATTGTGAAGACTGAAATGAAAAAACGTCCATATATGTAATTCAAAAAATATGAATCTATATATTGTATTAGGTGGAAGAATAAAAATGATGTTTAAAGATTCTTTTTATATTTTGCACTAAGTAAACATAACTTTACTGAGAGGAAAGTCCATACCTGTACTCTAAACATGTTTTTAAGTTACGCAGTGTCTGAGCGAATGCCTAATATATCTAAATTATCTTCTATACTATACAGAGAATCTAGGCTGGTGTCCCATCCATCTTTTAAGGACAACTAGCTCAGTGGGCCTTAGCTTTTGGGTTGGTAGCCCATTAGACTCTTAAGGTATTATTGAGGACTTAGAAGAGCTTTGGTTAGATAGGTAATAAATCAATACTTATCGTAATAGAAATTAAAACTAAGAAAACTAAAATATTAATTCACTGAAAATTAGCAATAATTTCATGACATTTGAACACAACATTTTAAAGAAAGAACTTTTTTCTAAAAATAATACAAATGTGATAAGTGGCATTTTACATTTTTACAAATCTCTTTAATGATTGGCTTAATAGAAAACAGCTGGATTCTCATACCTTCTTCTGCATTCAATGTGCTATCACATGGCGTGTAGCCTCTAGAATACTGCGTTGTATTATTGATATAACTGAGAATGAATGAAAGTACAAATTTAAAAAAGCAACTAATATAGTACTTTTGACCTATGGACCCTGAAAGGAGGATGGTGTCTTCAGATTCACTTTCAGAACTGCTGACTTAGCACATTTCTGTTTTCTGTCCTCAGCCTTACTTGCCCTAAGGCTCACTCAGATCCTACTCCAAGTACACGTGCCCAATCCTCTGTCTTATCTCCTTCCTTCTATGCAGCGTACATACCTTAGAATGAAATAATATAGGGTTTTGTGGTGTTTACTAGTAGCTTTCATGTGTTTGTGTGTCTTATTTATAAAGCTGTTCATTCCTTGAGGATTGTACCCTGGCTTATATTCTTTTTGATGTGGCTAAACAGTAAATATTTGCTGAATTGAACTTAAGTAGCATGTAATCAGTTTATACTGGGGAAGTAGATAAGCTTTGCATTTTTGTCCAAAATAACCGCTGAATATTAATATCAAATTATTTATTCATTCAGGTTTTTTTAAAATACATTTGTACTTATAGCCAATTGTTGTGCTAGATATTGGAGATATAGTAGTGAATGAGACAGATTTATTTCTCTGTTCCTGCCATTATTGATCATTGGTCCGGTGAGGGATGTTGATTCATCACAATCATAATTGCCTGTTTAAATAGTCCTGTGAAGGAGTAAGTACAGGGGCTGTGAGAACACCTGGGAGTAGAGGACTGGAGGGACATTTTATTTAGAGGAAGAATTTTCTAAGCCAAGAGCTGAAAGTATCTAGAAACCAGCGAGGCAAAGAGGCACGGGGTCATGTGTTTCAGGGAGAGGAATGGCTCTTTGATGACGGAGCTTGATAGGTTCAGGGAATTTTCTAGAGCTGCAAGGTTGAGTTTTGTGAATTAGGGAATGGTGAGAGGTGAGGCTCTAAAGGTAAATAGGAAGATATTAAAGGGCCTTGTAAGTGTAGTTTATCCTGGAGGCAGTGAGGAACCACTAATTTTAAGTGGAGATATGGATGATTGGTTTTGTATTTTAGAAAAATGTTTTGTCTACAGTGTGGAGATAGATAGGAATGCCTTTGTATGTATACCTGCCCAGTCATGTGGCAATATCCGTTTAAGACATGATCAAATAAAGATTTCTAAGGCTAATGGTCAATGGAATTTTGAGAATAAACAGGTGGGGTAATTATTGGTTGGCTCCAAGGTAGAGGAGTCGTGGGGCAGCAAGTTTTTCCTTTTTAAAGATTGAACTTCTTTTCAGCTGTAGAAATGAGCAAATTACATTAATACTACATGACTGGTTTAGGTAATTGCATTAAGCAGTTGAGGGAACCTCGTGCAGGTTCCCAGAAGAATGCTTGCAGCTGTATGGATTTCACGTCTGATGCTACGATTTGCTTAAAAAAAAAAAAAAATCCCTCCACACTCTCCCCTTCAAACACATACCAGAAAACTAAAAACAACCAATAAAATCCTCATAAATAACACAAAATTGAAAAAGAGCAAGAAAACTTTTTGTGAGAAACACCCAGAAATATATTATTATTAAAAAGTGGATATCTCTGAAAGCCTCATTTGTCACTTTGATAGTCCTGTAAATGTCACATAAGTATTCTACAAATACTTACCCAAAACAGAAATTCCTGATGAAATAATATTGTTAAATATTGGTTTGCTGTTTGTGAACTAGATAGGTAATTGACAATCTCACATTTTTCTTTCCTAAAGCAATAAATTTTGTCCATAATTTAAATACTGGTGGGATGCCATTTTCAAAGAGCTTAAAGAGAGAATTAAATACTCTGTTAAATTCATTAAACTTACACTTTTGGTATAAAAATAATGACTTACATTGGTTCTTTTGGTTTTTATTAAGTTTGCTGTATCTTTTTTTTTAAATAAGAAAGTAAATGGTATTTGGGATCTGAAACAATATATCTGAAGATAAATAATGCCCTTTCACAGATAATTTGAATGTAATAACTATCTTTCTTTTTTTAAAAAAAGTAATATATTTTGTTCCACATAAAAGTGACAGTTGTAAGACTAAGAAATGTGCATTTAAAAAATAAATACTAAAATTAGTTATTCCCCTTTATAAAAGGGGTTAGGAACAAAAACATATCGGACTTTCAAAAAACAACTATTGTTACCTGTCGGGATTTAAATCTGGGCTCCCTTGTTTGAACTACAGAGCATAGAGAGTTATTTGAGTAACTGTTTTCTCAGTTCTCCCAAAGATGTCCCCTTACTAGTCCTCTTCTGGATACTTAAGGAGAAGTTAATTGCTTACATTGGGTGCCTAGGGCATTAGGGCTGAATTCTTCTGAGGCCCATTTGAAAAGGGCTGCCGTAAACTTTAATAACAGTATATCCTGCTTCGTTTAAGGACAGTGGCTTTTTCTTTCATATATCACCACTAGAATTTCAGTAGTGTCTTAAATTATCACACATATTAACCTTATGAACCATTATTATACAGAAAAATAGTAGATCATAATGTTTAAATGTGCAGATTCTGAAGCCAGCCTGCTGGAGTTTGAATCTACTCTCTATTCTACTAGCTGATTTCATATCTCTCTACACTGGGGACAATTATTAGAGGAAATAATGCTCTCAAACTTTTTTTTTTTTAAATAAGCAAGCAGCCAAATAAGTTTACTTTTCCCATGCCTCTGGGAAACTTGGGAAACACCAGTGTTCCCTTCTGGTTTAACCAAAGTAATGCACAAATACTCATACCTTTGAGAAAAGAGACATTTAATATTACTTGGCTACAAACCCACTATTGGTTGTTTTCAATTTTCTCCCATGATAAGAAAAAACTGCATCTCTATGTACTTGCTCTTTTATTTCTGTAGGTTAAAATTTGGGGGATTTCTGGCCAATGTATAAACATAACTTAAGTTTTGATTACTTTTGCTAAACTACCTTCCAGAAAAGTTATACAAAAGGTTAAGTTAACAAGAGCACCCATTTTCCCTATTTAACTTTGTTGATAGTTTTTAGAGGGTTTGGGATTATAATTAAGTTCTTAATGTCATTGTTGCCAGGTCCATCAATCTTTCTTTTCTTTTTTTTTTTTTGGGGGGGGGGGGCGGAGTTGTACTTTTTTGGTGCTTCATCCAGTTTTCTTGCAAGACCTGAGTATGTGTAAAACCTTAGCAAGTTACTCAGTTAACTAGCGGCTCTGAGTACTCAGATTATAGGCTTAAAGGTAAACTGTAGAGACATAAAAGAGCTTAAAAATTTTTACCTAGAATGCCTGAAGTTTTCTTGCAATGTTCTTTACATTCTGGTGTCTGTTACTTGATTAAACACGTGTAGTATCTGATGACAGTATTGGTAATATAGAGGTGAGATAGAGTAAATTCCTTTGAATAAAATAATCTTCTAACCCTGAGATTCTTTCTAATCATAGCTATGTCATGCGTTCACGTAAAACCTGAGGACGAAACAAATGATGATTAGAATTTTGTATAATCTGTCTTTTTTTGTTATTGCTATTGCAGCTCTGTCCTTTAAATTCTGCTCTGCTTTAAAACATTTTGAAGTTCAGTTCTTGGTGCATTTTGTTCTGTGTTTATGAAGAAAGAGTTCTTAAAATGAATAAGATCTAGAATCACTGCTAGATTGAGAAAGCTTCGTTGTCTCTCAAAACAAAATGATCAGTAATCATTCATTAGTAGAAGTAATAAATTGCTTTTTATTAAAACATACCTGGTTGTATGTCAGATAATTGAGAGACTAATTTTCAGACACCCTAGTTTTAATTTAGAATCTTAAACTTTCAAGTTGACAGTTTCTTAGTGAGTAAATGTACATGTATGTTCAGTTTCTAAAGTTTTACTAAGATATTTTCATGCGTTTAAGGCTTACTACCTCTGCTGTTCCAATTCCTATGTACCAATTCCTTATACTATAGCCATAAATCCTAAGCAGTTGAGTATTTATAAGTAGTGGTTCAATGGACATTTGTTAAATCAGTTGAATTTGAATTGTTACATTTTATAAATGTGCTATTTAGTAAAATGAAAAACTTGCGCTTTAGATAAAACAAATGTAGTTATTAGAAAATGTCATTTTCTCATTAGATTATCTGATCTATTTAATATTCAAGTTCAATAGCATAGTTAATTTTGAATATGTTCTCACAGACTTATATGGAAAAGTCAACAAACAGATCCTTACCACTTGTGTGAAGCAGCTATTTAACCATGAAGTAAACTATTTTTATTGCCACTGTCCTGTGGACATGTTCTCTCTGGCAGTGCTGCCCATATTTGGTGGCCCTGCGTGGAGAGCCAGGTGGTGCTGAAAAGCATCACACAGTGAAGCGTGGATATATCTAGGTTCAACATTTGTCATCCCTTACTGCTGAAGGGAAGGGTAAAATCTGTTTTTCCATATGCTTATGCTTTTTTTTTTTTGCCTGCAGTTTTGTCCAGATGGTCTTATGAACATTGTTTACTTTAGGATGTTATCCCAGATGTTTTGAAATCTAATGGGTAAATGTAGTACACAGATACATAAGTAATTTTTATGTTATGGTTTAAAAGTGCGATATATTTTTATAAGATTAAAATATAATTTCTGGAAGTATTTTCCCAAGTGAATAAGAAATGTGTGTTAAATATGTAATATATTTATATAGTTAATATAATCTATATAGTTTAATTCCCCTAATCACTCTGTTTTTATGTTAATAAACTAAAAAACATGGTAACTTTTATTAAGAATGTCAACTAAAGAAAATACTTTGAAGAGCCATATTTGTTCAAGGTTGCATATACACAAATTTGTAAGAATGTTGCCCTACTATCTTTTATAATTCTTTTCATTGTACATAAATCACCGAAGAGAAATTAGTTGGTAAATGACAATGAATTTATAATGAAAAGGTTACCATTATGATTGTGGCAAACCACTTAACCTGTGGAGACCGAGTTTTGTAAATATAAAATCAGAGAACCACTTCATGCCAAAAAGAAATGGAGTAATGCTTGGATTTAATTATTCTTTCATCTTAAATCTCTTACAAATCACTACGAAACCTCCTAGTGGCCATAGCTATAGTGAGGGCCTGAAACCTGCTGATTTCAGCACCCAGTTGGAATCTCAAATATAATAATGAAGAGGGGGCTGCTCTTGTTTACAAACCCAGCCAGGATCACTATGGGGCTTCTTGTTTGTGTAATGCTTCCTAAGCACTGACGGGCATTTGTCACTTGCAAGTTTGAATACTGTCTGGCTTTCTCTTGCTGCCTCTCTTCTCCATGCCAGGCCTCCGCATTTCAGTGACCTCCACTAATTGTACCATCCTTTGCCGCTAAGCTCTGTGTTGTTGTTGTTTTTTTTTAATTTTGTTTTATTACTTAAAATATTACTAAGAGTAGTACATATGTCTCCTTTTTCTCCCCCCCCGACCTTCCCCTGGCCTCCCCTTAACGCAGTGAAGAACAAGAAAGATCCCTTCTCTTGTCCTCCAGATATTACAATAAGTAATAAGAATTAAATTGAAAGAAAAATATTTTCCATGAAATCAATTTGCTTAATGATAGAAACATCTTAGAAGCCACCAATACATTTTTTCTCAGTGAGATATTTTCACATGTTCAAAAGGAAAAACCAAGAAATTATAAAAACCACAAAGTCAATATAAAAGGCAAAACTTGTATTAACAAGTCAGAAAATCCAATTAGAAATAAGAGATAAACTTAAGGGGGGGGGGTGACTCAGAAAGTACAGGAAATGATTAAAGAGAATTAAAAGGAAGTGCGTTAGTAATAAGATACAAAACTCAAGACAGTTACTTGTGTTCCTGTCCTTCAGGAGTACTGATTCAGGGGAAAGAGTTTAATGTCAAATAATGTATTTAAACGATGTCAAATGATATGTACTTAATTTTACATTTCATGTCAGTTATGTTTTCTCTAACTTAGATGCATTTTCTAGAATAATAAAACTTTGTGAAGAAAAACATGAAACATGAAAAAACATGAAACATGAAAAAAAGTGAGAGCAGATTAGCAGTAGACATGAAAAGTAGCTCATGAAGATATGGATTCTGGCACAAATAATTTTTGGTGGGCTTGCTGGACTGTTTTTCACACACAGTGCTTCTTACCATGCCAACTACTTTGTAAATAGCAGCTCATTTAATCCTTATGAAAAATCCATGAGAAAATGTGTTAATAACCTCACTTGATTGATACTGGAGCCCAAACTATTGAGGCCTTATTTTGGGGGGTCAAAAGTCAAAGGTACCAAGTCAAGCTTTGTTTGAACCAATAGTATGTGTGTGACATCAGTCTGCCAACATCCAAGACTAAAGTTTCTCTTCATGGTGGTTTCTTGCTCCTGTCCTGAGAACAAGGCCACTTCCATCTCTGTTCATCTCTCGCAATGAGTACAGAGGGCAGGGTGGGGAGCTCACCAGAGACATGGAAGGCTACAGGTCTACTCTATTTGCTGTTTAATCTTGTAGGTTTTCATTTATATTGACTTTTTATTATGTATGTTCTCCCCAGCATCACACCCCTGTGGAAGAAGGAGCATTCATCTGATTATAGGGTCAAACAGCCAAGCATTTAGCAGTCAATTGGCGATGCAAGGCAGCATGTCAGTATTAGATGACTAAAATACTGTATGTAATTGTAAAGAACTACACAATCTGAGGGTTAAAAGAACATTCAGTTGAAACCACAAGATTTGAGAACCTGGGACTTTCCTGTCAAACTTCAAATAATAATGATTCAGAAAATAATCTGCTGTTAAATAGGTATAATTGTGTTAGTTCATCAGTGTTAGGAATTGTTCTTCATTTTCATATTGTTATTAAACATTATACTATAATTTTCAAATTTCCATTAATTATATAAGTTAGTAAACCCAAACATGCACTTAATGTATTATACACTTAGGTATTTTAGCTTTTATATTATAATTCTGTTAATTTTTAACTTTTCATTTAACATTTTCAAATAATAGAAAAGTTGCAAGAATACCAAAAAAATTGCCATTGTATAGTGATTTTCTAATTTCATAATTTCTCTTATTAGTTGGCATTGTTTTGTAAGGAAATTTTCTCCCTTTCATCCCCATTTTAAAATTTATTATCAATTTGAAAACTTACTTGAATTCAGAATCACTTTCATTTTTTATCTAGTGAATAATAATCTGGTAGTGCCCTTTTTTAGTTTTATATTCAAGCTGTCCCACATTGGACCCATGGGAAGCTATTAGGAGTGGCACCTGTGTATTTTGACATAGTCATCACTTTTTTGGGAGCACTTCCTTATTTTTTGGCACAACAATAATGTGATAGTCTCATTTGGCCTCTTTGCTGCCCCAGGTTAAGAATCAGCCTTTTCTTCAAGGGGTCTACATTTCTTTTAGTAAGGGATGGTATGTAGAAACCAAGATCTGGATCTTTGGTACTCATTTTTTAACTTTACTCTTTTATATTTAATTTTTCAATTAATCTGGAGTTTACTCTGCAATGCGGTGTGAGGTACAGATGTGTAAATTAACATGAATTAAAAGGAAGTGCGTTAGTAATAAGATACAAAACTCAAGACAGTTACTTGTGTTCCTGTCCTTTAGGAGTACTGATTCAGGGGAAAGAGTTTAATGTCAAATAATGTATTTAAATGATGTCAAATGATATGTACTTAATTTTACATTTCATGTCAGTTATGTTTTCTCTAACTTAGATGCATTTTCTAGAATAATAAAACTTTGTGAAGAAAAACATGAAACAGATGAAAAAAAGAAGGGAAAAAAAGGCAACAGTGTAACATCTGTAAAAGGAATTACGAATTTAGGAAACACTTGCTTTTTTAATGCAGTTATGCAGGTAAGAGGCACCTGAACGCTTTATAAAATGTCAAAGATCATTTTAATTAATTTGTATTTGTTTGCATGCCTGTAGCCTGTCAAACGGCTACTAACTATTCATCTAGGAGTTTCCTTGTTGTTTGTTTTAGGCTGTCTTTAACCATCCTCATGCACATACACGAGCCTTCCTCTTCCATGGTGCTTCTTAAATGTCTTCTCTGTATTTCAGCATCGCTCTGTCAGTAACTATGACATTTATTACATGTGAAATGTACTCAATGCATTTTTTTAAGTGAAATAACATTTCCTATGCAAGATAAAATTTGAAACTTAGAAAGAGTAATTTACTCCATAAAATCAGAGGCATAGTATACCTGAATCAGAAGACTTTACTTTTGTTTTCTTTTAGAACTTGGCACAGTCTTACATTCTTATTGAATTGATGAATGAGATTAAAGAAAATGGTACAATACTCAAGATTTTCCCTTCGTCAGACTCTCAGATGGTAAGAAGTGTAACTATCTGGATAAGAGCTCTTTTGGATGAACCAGCGTCCTTTCGGAGTGACCCTCAACCAACTGAGCCACACCAGCCAGGACAGGGAGTTTGACTTTTGTTCAGTAATACGTCTAGGGCTCTTGTTTGTAGTTACTGGTGACATGTGCTTAAATATAGCACTTTTGTTCTTTAAAGATAGATTAATTTTAATAGTGAACATCTAAAAGTTTTTTTTAAATATTCTTTATTGTTCAGATTGTTACAGATGTTCTTTTTTTTTTAAACCCCCATAGCTCCCCTCCACCTGGTTCCACCCCTTGCCCCATGCCCTTACCCCACCCCCCAATGCCTTCATCCATAGATGTAAGATTTTTGTCCAGTCTCTTCCCATACCCCTCATGTCCCCTTCCCCCTGAGAAATATCAGTCCATTCCCTTTCTATGCCCTTACTTATATTCTATTCACCAGTTTAGTCTGTTCATCAGATATTTCTATTGACTTGTTATATTCACTTGTTGATAGATATGTATTTGTTGTCACTTTGTTGTTCATGCTTTTTATATTTACCTTTTTCTTCTTCTTCCTCTTCTTAAAGAATGCCCTTCAGCATTTCAAATAATCCTGGTTTGGTAGTAATGTACTCCTTTAGCTTTTTCTTGTCTGTGAAACTCTTTATCTGACCATCAATTTTACATGATAGCCTTGCTGGGTAGAGTAATCTTGGTTGTAGGTTCCTGCTATTCATGACTTTGAATATTTCTTGCCATTCCCTTCTGGCCTGCATGGTTTCTGTTGAGAAATCAGCTGACGGTCGTATGGGTACTCCCTTGTAGGTAACTAATTGCTTTTCTCTTGCTGCTTTTAATATTCTCTCTTTGTCTTTTGTCCTTGGCATTTTAATTATGATGTGTCTTGGTGTGGTCCTCCTTGGGTTCCTTTTGATTGGGGTCCTCTGTGCTTCCTGGACTTGTAAGTCTATTTCTTTCACCAGGTAGGGGAAGCTTTCTGTCATTATTTCTTCAAATATGTTTTCAATATCTTGCTCTCTCTCTTCTTCTGGCACCCCTATAATTCTGATGTTGGTACGCTTAAAGTTGTCCCAGATGCTCCTTACACTATCTTCACACCTCTGGATTCTTTTTTCTTTTTTCTCTTCCAGTTGGGTGCTTTTTGCTTTTTCATGTTTTAAATCTTTGACTCGATTATTGCAAACCTCTAGTCTGGTGATGGATCTCTGCATAATATTACTAAGTTTATCGGCGGTTTCTAGAAAATTCTTGAAAAACCTTAAAACCGTAGTTCTGAACTCTATATCCAGTAGTTTGCTTTCCTCCATTTCTGTCATTTGTGATCTGTTTCTTTGTCTCTGCATTTTGGCTGCGTTGATGGAGTGGCTTTCTGCACTATAGGGCCCAGTGATTCAGCCTCCCCAATCACCTAGGGTGGACACTCTTGTTGTACGCCTTTGAAGGCTGGGTGCACAGTCTTGTTGCAGTTATCACTGGGAGGTATCACTGGGAGGAAATGACCTGCAGGCCTTTCTCCTCGTTGTTTGGGGTTTGGAACTTTTGGAGTTTTGTCCCAGCTGCAGTGCCTCAGGGCTATGCTGCAGGCAGGCAGGCACACAGCGTGGGCGTGGTTGTAGGTGGGGTAGGGTGTGGTCTCAGAATCGCTGTGGCGGAGCAACCTGCAATGGCTGCACTTCTGCTGACTCGCAGCCTCTCCTAGACCTGGAGCCTCCAAGCCCTGGGGTTTGCGCTCCTATGAGTCCCCGAATCTCCACATCAGTGATCGCTGCAAACAGCTCTGCTAGAACGCCACTGATCTTCCGCCCTGTTGCCAGACAGCCCGCACCACGTTCAGTGCGACCCTGGAGTTTATAATCTCCTTTCAAGCCGCGGATCCAGGCACAGCCGCCGATCCAGGCACAGCCGCTTCTGTTCTGCACCTCCGTACCTCTCAGTTTTGGCACCAGGAGCCTCTACCCAGTCTCAGTACACTCCTTCTCCTGACTTCTAGTTGCAAAGCTTCTCCTCCCTTGGTTCCGGAGGATGGCCTTTCACTGTATAGTTGTTTTTCTACAATGTAGTTGTGGAGGCTGCGCATATAGGTACACACCTCATGCCGCCATCTTAGTTCTCCCGAAAAGTTTTTTTGAAGCCTAATCTGATCATAGGTTTTTAAGCTAATGAGGAGGGAAAAAAGCAACCTCTGACATTCAGAAGCTGGCCTGGCACCCACAGTTAGGCCATCTTATTCAAACAACAGAATATCAACCCCAGGCTAGGCTACTTTCAGTCTAATAAATGAGGCAAAGCAAGGTCACTTCATCATTTCAAATAACCAGGTTGCTCTATCACTTAGAAAATTCTAAACAACCTGTCTAATGGCCAAAATGATTTCTTTCCCTGTTTTAAATTTATCTTTATTGCTAAAAGTATTACAAATGTCCCCTTTGTTTTTTCCCCATTGACTCCCTACATCCTGCATCCCCCCTACCCCCAGGCCTCTGAGTGCTATTTCTTTATTAGTTATAGCTTTATCTTCATTCTCATCTCCCTCCACACACCCACTATAGATTTATTGAGATATCTGATCACAGAATTACCCCCACTTTCTGACATTATCCAAGCAAGAGCAGACCTCTGCTTGCTTAGCCTCCCTGCTGAATTACCCAGCTAGAGCCCCGGTCCTATATATGGTTCTTTCATATACGCTCTTATTAAGACACCCCATGGTTTCCCATGGTTCGTGTTCTTGCTCAGTGCATCAAGCAGTAAACCCACCTTGTTCAACTGCAGGTGTGTTCCTGGTGGTATTTGGCTGGAGGGCATTAACATTAATGATTATGGTTAGAAATTGGGGTGTGTGTATGTGTGTGCTTTAAAAGAAGAAAGAGTGTATGAATAGCTCATGATCTTAAGTATTCAAAAATACTTAAGAAAGAGTTCTTCGAAAATTTCTTAGTGTACTGTAGTAATCTTAGATTTGTCTACCAAGGAGAAAGTTTTGAAAGACAATATTATTGAAAAAGCAGACTATAAATTCATTGGTGCCCTGACCAGTTTGGCTCACTGGATAGAGTGTCAGCCTGTGGACTGAAGGGTCCCAGGTTCGATTCCAGTCAAGGGCATGTACCTTGGTTGTGGGCACATCCCCAGTGTGTGTGTGTGTGTGGGGGGGGGGGGTGCGTGCAGGAGGCAGCTGATCGATGTTTCTCTCTCATCGGTGTATCTAATTCTCTATCCCTCTCCCTTCTTCTCTGTAAAAAATCAATAAAATATATTTAAAAAAATTCATTGCCTGTTTAGTCCCTTAACATTTTTATTTTTATGGTAGATCCCAGTGCCCTCTTTAAAGTGAGGTGAGCCCTGGCCGTATGGCTCAGTTGTTTGGAGCGTCATCCCCGTCCCCATGCACCAAAAAGGTGTGGGTTCAATTCCAGGTCAGGGCACATACACAGGTTGCAGTTATCCTAGAAGATAACATACTATAATGTTCGAGGATTATATTTGGGATCTACTTTTTTACTCATTATGCATAAGGAAAGGGGTATTACTGGGGAAAATAACATTTTAGAAAACAAAACATGATGGGATAGAAATTCTAGAATAAAGTGCATTGATCCTTTACCAATTTAAGCTACTTTTGCCCAGCATTTTGTCTCTCTCCTTTAAAAGAGAGAGAGAGATAGTATACTGGTATACCAGTTTCCTCCCATTCCTTATTTAACAGTAAAATATTTGGGGGAAAGAAATATCAAGTAGAAGAAGAATTTTACTTTAGGAAAGCACATTAAGGGACAGTTACAAGCAACTACAGATTGGTGATTTCATTCTTAAGCTAATAGTTTTATTAATTACCAGTAATGGGCAGATAATATGAGAATACTTGCGTTTTTCAAAATAAAGCATTTAATTCTAATTTTCATTTTTATATATGAGGGACTAAGGTTTCTTAATACAATTAAGGGAATTTAGTTGTCATCACTGAAACAAAATAGAACTGTTTGATTTAAAATAATATATATTTCTGACATAGAGTTGATCATGTTTTTAAAGGATCCATTAATGGTGGAACTTTCCAGCCCTGGACCATTGACCTCAGCCTTGGTGCTGTTTCTTCACAGCATGAAGGAAACTGACAAAGGATCGCCGTCTCCTAAAGCTCTCTTCAGTCAGCTTTGTCAGAAGTAGGTGCACCTTCATTGTAAATATAAGTAATCATGAGTTACAAAATACTATTGTGTTTATACTTAATGTGAGTACTGTCAGTCTTACTGTAGCATTGCTATTACTGTCTGGATACCAAGAGGAAGAATTAATATTGTTTAGTTGTAGCTCTGTGGTCTATGAAAATAATATCGCTTTAAAAAACTGTATTTTTTTATTGATTTCGAAGAGAAAGGGAGAGTGAAATAGAATAATTGATTGGGTGCCTCCTGCACTCCCCACACTGGGGATTGAGCCCACAACCTGGGCATGTGCCCTGTCCCTGAGTCGAACCATGACCTCCTGGTTCATAGGTTGATGCTCAACCACTGAACCACTGAGCCAGCCGGCCGGGCTGGGAATTATATCTTATAAAACTCGGAGGAAGTGATTGTTTATCCACATTTTATATATAAGGAAACTGAGACTCATAGCAAATGAGTGCTTTACCCCATTTCATAGTGACAAAGCCAGGATTCACATAGAGGTCTGTTCTAACTGAGAAGCCCATGATTATGCATTATGTATGAGCACAGACAATAGGGTGGTGAAGGCCTTGAACAGAGTATGAATCAGGTGGAAGGGGCAATGGAGGGAAAAAAGGGGGACGTCTGTAATATTCTCAACAATAAAGATTAAAAAATAAAAATAAAAAGCCCATCATGTAACACAATAAAATATGAAAATTATAGAATTGTAAGATCTTAAAAGGGGCTATAATAGGTCATCTAACCTAGTTTCTTTAAAATATGAGCTTTGAGGCAAATAGAGTTTAAGGAATTTCTCAAGATGTTACAAAATGTTTAAAAACAAAATGTTTGCCCGGCCGTCTTGGTTCAGTGATTGAGCTCAGTCTATGAATCAGAAGGTCATGGCTTGATTCCCCATCAGGGCACATGCCCGGGTTGGGGGCTTGATCCTGCAGGAGGTAGCTGATCAATGATTCTCTCCCATCATTGATGTTTCTCATTCTCCCTTCCTCTCTGAAGTCAATAAAAATATATTTAGGCCCTAGCTGGTTTGGCTCAGTGGGTAGAGCATCAGCCTGTGGACTGAAGGGTCCCTGGTTCGATTCCAGTCAAGGGCACATGCCAGGGTTGCTGGCTTGATCCCCAGTAGGGGGTGTATAGAAGACAGCCAATCAATGATTCTCTCTCATCATTGATGTTTCTGTCTTTCTGTCTCACATCCTCTCAGAAACAATAAAAATAATTAAAAATATCTACCATATTTTCCTGCGTATAAGAAGACTTTTTAACCAGGAAAATCTTCTCAAAAGTTGAGATAAAACTGCTGAAATGGTAGAGGGAGAAAGTAGAGGTAGTTGGGTCACTTCTCTCACTAGCCTTCTTGTTATTTGAGAAGATTTTTGAGATTTTCCTGGGTTAAAAAGTCATCTTATATGCCAGAAAATATGGTATATATATATATATATAAAAGCCTAAGCAACTGAATGACTGTTGGACCGTTCGACCAGTAGCTATGATGCACACTGACCACCAGGGGCAGACCCTCAATGCACAATCATGGAAACAGGCAACAGACTGATGAATCTCAGAGGGAAGGGAGAATGGAGGAGGGTGGGGAGAGATTAACCAAAGATCTTATATGCATACTAGAGGCCCAGTGTCTGGATTTGTGTTCTGGTGGGGTCCTTCGGCCTGCGGGGATCCAGCCAAAACCAGCAGTCCAACATCCCCCGAGAGATCCCAGACTGCGAGAGGGCACAGACCGGGCCGAGGGACCCCCCGATTATATTAGAGGCCCGGTGCACAAAAATTTGTGCACTCGGGGGGTCCCTCTACCCATCCTGCACCCTCTCGCAGTCCAGGACCCCTTGGGGGATGTCCACCTGCTGGCTTAGGCCCACTCACTGGGGGAATCGGGCCTAAGCTGACAGACATCCCTCTAGCAGCCCGGGAGCCTTCGGGGATGTCCACTTGCCAGCAGGGAGCAGGCCTAACCTCCAGTTGGACATCCTTAGTGCTGCTGAGGAGATAGGAGAGGCTCTCGACCACCACCGCTGTACTGGCAGCCATCAGCCTGGCTTTGTAGCTGAGCAGAGCTCCCTCTGTGGGAGTGCACTGACCACCAGGGGCAGCTCCTGCATTGAGTCATTCCCAGTGGTTCAGCTGTTAGGGGTCAATTTGCATATTACCCTTTTATTATATAGGATCATATCCACATACAAATATAAAAATTGTCTGCAACTTGTTTTGCTTACTGTGTTTTGTATATCTATATAGTACATATAGATATAACTGATTTGATTTTACATATGTTGTAGTATACAGGTTGGGGTAAAAGTAGGTTTATAGTTGTGAGTATGTGAAACACTTATTTGGTTGGCATGTAGTAGTTGCCCAATGAATGACAGCCATATTGTTCTCAATACACTTAAGGTCTCTTCCTAATTGGAACAGTAATCACATTTTGACTTAGTACAAAAAGAAGTAAATTGAATCTTTGGCTATATCTAATCTAATAAAAGAGTAATATGCAAATTAACCACCACTCCAAAACACCTAAGCCATGCCCACCAGGTAAGCCACGCCCACCAGCCAATCAGAGCAGCTGTGTGCAAATTAACCCAACCAAGATGGCGGCCCGCAGCCATGGAGCTAGAGCAAACAGGAGGCTTTCATTGCACCAGCGATGGAGGAAACTGCCTGCCTAGGCCGGCTGGGCCTCTGCTCAAAGCAACAAAGTTTCAATTATAGAAGCCACAGAGCTGAAGCAAACAGGAGGCTTCCTTTCACCAGCGATGGAGAAAACTGCCTGCCTAGGCCGGCTGTGGCCTTCTGCTCAAGGCAGCAAAGTTTCAATTATAGAAGATAATTGAAACCTGGTTCCAGCCAGCCTCGCTGGGATGTTGGGTCAATGGGAGCTGTGGGCAGCCTGAAAAAGGCCCTCAGCCCCTCAGCTATGCTGGCCACACCCCCATGGGTGAGGGTCCCCACTGGGGGGCTTGGCAAGCCTGCAAACAGCCATCAGCCCCTCACCCAGGCTGGCCAGGCATGCCAGCAGGTGGATATCCCCCAAGGGGTCCCAAACTGCGAGAGGGCACAGGCTGGGCTGAGGGACCCCCCCCCTCCCGCCAGATGCACATACTTTTGTGCACTGGGCTCCTAGTGTTATTATAAAGTGATTTAAATATTAGTAATATATTGTATGAAATGATCTTTTTTTCTCTCCTGCTGTTTTTAAATCATAGGGCCCCTCGATTTAAAGATTTTCAGCAACAGGACAGTCAGGAGCTCCTGCATTATCTGCTGGATTCAGTTAGGACTGAAGAAACAAAGGTCAGGTTTCTTTATGTTTATCACATATACTCTTTAAGAAGAGGGTACAAAACTGAAGGATTTCATTTCTACCATAATTTTTATGTGCTGTTAGGAAGTTACCTTGATTTTTTTCTCACTATTCTATTTCTTCTCTCTCGCTTTTTTTTTTTACTCTTCTATAATATTATTTTCTTTCACTCTGTTACAACCCCTATTCTTTATTAGTTAATGTTCTTTGGCTATAATTAACAGAAATCAGTTAAAATTAGTTTAAATAAAGAAAAGGGATCTAAGAATCCAGGTGAGGGGGTATATAATATAGCTGGGAATGTTTACTACATGATGGTTATGAATCATTGTAAATGGAATTAAAATTTATGTCTTTACATTGTTTTTCTCTGTCATTATCACAAATAAAACCTATCATTTATTCTATTTCCCTTCTATTACTTGACTAGTGGCCCGGTGCATGAAATTTGTGCATGAGTGCAGTCCCTAGACCTGGCCGGCGATTGAAGCGCGAGTGTCTGGCATAGAAGGGCAGGTCCCACCTGACCTCTGGGCCCTTGGTAGCATCTGGGTCCCCACTCACACTTAACTTTGGCCTGGTGCTGCCCACTCACCTGCTCCACCATCCCATCGCGAGCCTGTTCTTGTCGGGGCCTATTGGGGCTGGCAGTGCCTCCACTGCCGCCTGCTGCCAGCACTGTATGGCCGACATCCTCCATGTTCTGCACCACCCTGTGGTGGTCAGCACATGTCATAGCGAGCAGTCAGACAACTGCCTGAGGGGACAGTTGCATATTAGGCTTTTGTTATATAGGATGGCATTCTTTGTTTCAAATTAAATTACTGTTCTGTCATAATGGTACATTGGGATTCACAGTGTCTTAAAAACTCAGGCAGTACAGCAAGAAACAATTGGTTTTGAAAGCTCTTATCTTTCTTCCTTTTTGTGAGGATTTTAGATGGCGTAGCAAAATTAAAATGTCAAGTGTGTGGATCTGCTCAGTCCTGTGAGCCAGGCCAGTCCGTTACAGTGGTACCCAGGCAGGAGCTGCATTGTCTGGCCTGGGAACCCACAGCTGTTAGTTGTGTTGCTGTTGTAGTTTGCCACTGCCATGTGTTTTTTGATTGAAGAAAGGCTACATCGTTAGGTCTGCCACCAGAATCTTTTAGTAATGATCTCCTTTCATATTGTTTCATCAAAGTCTTATTTTTACAACTGTAAAGTTCAGGACTATAATATGCTCTTATTGAATGGAGCTCTGAAGGGACATTTGTACAAAAGATTGTAATTTTTTTATGTGCAAATAAAATCAAATTTACTATAAGAACTTCTTTTATAAGCAGTTTTTTCAACTTACAAATATATATGCTTCACTTTTTCCCTTTTAATTTGAGTTATCACTAAAGAAATGTTACATTTTTATTATCTTCTCAAAGACATATCGCTTTAATACATTATTGGATAGGATTTTTTAAAGGCACAATACAGCTAACTAAACTGAGTATTTTTGCATTCTTATTTTTAAAAGAAGTTTAAGATGGAGACTCAGATAGTTGAACTTGGGTAGTGCTAGTTGATTAATGTACTGCAATTGTTAGTAGCTCCCTGTCCCAAGTCTTTTTTTAACCTAAATAGTTCAAAGCATGACTCTTAACAATGAGAGGTTGTAGATGGACCTAAACTCATTTATTTTATTCAACTTGATAATTACCTATTAATTAACTCTTTAACAGTATAGAGCAGAGAATCTCCATTTATGGCTAGCATACAATAAAAACAAAATAAGTCTAGTAGTTTAAAAGTTAATAATTTAATCAACTTCATTTTTTTAACTTCTTTATATTTTTAAAAAGTAATATAGCTTACATTTTAAAATATAGTAAAAGCTCATTAAATCATATTGAAATGTGTAAATTAATAAAATGTTCAAATTGGAAAACAAACATACAGACTTCTAATTGAATTAGAGGTCAATTTCTACTAACTAGAGAGCCTTTTTACAGTTATATTAAATAATTACAGGTGAACATTGGTATTTATTGGATTCTTTCATTTATATCCATTAAATATTTTTCCTGCATGGAATTCACATCATTCTAATTTGTTAATTTTAGTTAAAGCAATTATTCTTTTCATAAGTAGGTCAACTTTTGCTTAGACAGTGTCTGAATTGCATCATTTTATACCAGGAAGTCCAGATCGAACAGTAGTTTTACATGTGAAAACTTGTGATTAAGACATTACTTAAAAATGTTTTGAAGGATAATGAGCAAACATTCTTTTCACCTCATTGTTAAAATGTAAATTAGAGAAGATTAAATTTATCCATTAATTAGAGGCATAATTAGTGTAAAAGATGATTCATTAGCTTAGATACAGTTTTATTTTTAGAATATATAATTTTAATTCTAAAAGTTTTCTCTGAGGTTGGATCTTGCCTAAAACATATGGAAGAGATGTAGAAACATAAACTTTGAGGATATTAATTGATAGTCTGGATTTGAGTTATATATTTATATAAATAATCTGTGGAACCCAATGTGATCAGTTTAAGAGCTTCTTATATATTAAGGTTTTCTTCATGGACAAGAAATTTTATATGGTTTATTTGTGACATTTTGTCCTGATTAATGAATACATCATTTTTAGGAACAAAGAGAGCGGCGAGAGGTTAAGAGAAGGGAAAAGAGGGACAAGTTACTCTAAACGTGTAAGAATAATGAGGCTGGGCTGCTTGCTTTTTGTAGACTGAAAAAACACATTTGAACCCAAGAGAGAACCTAAACATAGGAACTTTGACTGTAATTCCATATTCTCCCCCAAATAAGAATTTTAGGACTAGATTTAATTTTTTAAAATTCAGCCATTTTATTGATAGACTAGGGAACTGAGATCCATTGTACCTTGCTCTTTCAAAGTCCTTCTCTTATTAAGTTGAGGCTGGAGTTGACTGTTACTAAAACAGATGATATTTAAAAGAACACAGAATACTGCTTTAAAATAATAGATTTTAATAAATTCTTATGAACTTTGTTTTATAGAGAATACAAGCTAGCATTCTAAAAGCATTTAACAACCCAACAACTAAAACTGCTGATGATGAAACTAGGAAAAAAGTCAAAGGTATGGTGACTTTCTCTTAAAATTTTATTCTACAGGAAAATATTTAAAGTTTCTTTACAGGGGAAAAAGAACTGAGCATTATGTGAATGAATGCTGTAAAATAGTTGCCTTAAAATGAAGATATACTTATTTTAATGGCTGCAAGATAGTCGATCATAGAAAGAAAATGTTAGAATTTATCCGTGTGAATTTTAAAAAATAAAAGTAATATCACAGATTGACAATATACAGATTGTCATATACAGATTGACAATATACAGATTGACAATGTACAGATTGACACTATTGCTCTTAATAGGAAGGTCTAAGGGAGACTTGAAAGGTGGTTGAAGGTAGCATCCTTATTTGGAAACTCACATTTATCATATTGGACTATTTTGCAGTTGAGGTGAGCTTGGATGAGTGAACTCATGGATATTATCTAACTCTAACTTGACAATGCTTAAGTGCTGCAAAGATTCCTGCAAGGAAACATTTATTGAAGAGAATACTGACAGGTCTAGTGCACATGTCTACTTTACTGGTTATCTCTTCCTCAGCCAAAATGTGAGGCAAAAACATTGATTAATCAAAGTGGTCACTTATAAGTATTTAAGTGTGTCTATGTTATTAGTGATTTACCATGTCCTAAATGTATATTCTGCCTTGAGATGTTAACTGATGGTAGTATAAAGTCATCATTTTTAGAAGACACTTAAAATAGTATTTGTATTTTACTCATTCTCTTTTCTAACTTTTATTTTTATAGTATTATATGTACACCCTATATATCTATATAAACAAATATATGTTGTTATTATATATGCCAAATTTTATATGCAGTTTTAAGGGTTAAGGTGTTTTAAAACGTGGATTTTCAAGCATGCTCTTTTATTTTAAGATAGTGCCATCTAGAGCATATTTAGAACAACTGCCCAATTTTTCTTTCATCTCTTTCCAGTTTCATCTCTTTCCAGTTTTATAATCTTTTCTATTAATCCCTTGTACAATTTTTCTTAATGAAACATCTTGGTTTACTATAATGTCTCAATTATAATTAATGTTTATTTATATAGCCCAATATGTCTGCTCTGTCACTCATTGCAGAAAATACAATGTTTTAGGTGGTAGAGACCTAAAAAAGGTAGAAGTAAATAGATTTGTTGACATATTTCTCCCCCAGTGTTTACTGTGGAACATGTCAAACTTCTGTTAAGTGGAGCGAATAGTATATGAAGCTCCGTGTACCCATGTACTCATTACCCCACTTATTGCATTCAGTTCCTGGGGTATTATGTTTCCTCTGTTTTCTCCCAACCCCAGGTTACTTTGAAACAAATTACAGGCATAATTTCCCTTGATATATAAACACTAGAGGCCTGATGCACAAAATTCATGCAAGAGTAGGCCTTCCTTCTCCCGGCTGCCAGCACCGGCTTCCCTCTGGCACCCAGGACCTGGGCTTCTCTCGCAGCCCCGGTCTCATTAGCATATTAAGCTTTTATTATTATAGATTTTTCAAACAGAATAATTCTGACAATTTTAATATAACTGAGCAGATATGCATGTAACTGAGTTATTTATTGCCATATTAATTTTTTACACTATGCTGTGTTTATTTGTCTTTTATACTCTATCATTTCCATAGTTGGGGTCCTGGTATCTATAGCCATAAAAGCATAATTTCCTTTCCCCTCGCCTCTACCTCCGGGTCAGGCACAGAGGCTTTAAAGGATTTAATGGGAGCAGTTGAGATGTAGAATGAGTTCTAGTTACTGCTCCTCTTATTTTACCTCTTACAAGCAGTTTGTTATTTCTGGAAATACTATCATTGCTAGTCACATTTTCTCTACAGAACTGTAAAGGAGAGAGACGTTATAATGTCATATAGGAGAATACATTATGAAATGTGGCACTGGACATCTGCCTTAGATTTCTTTTGAATCAACAGCAACAAAAAAACCCATGTTACAATGTAAGATTGATGTTTGACATGTTTTTGCATTAAAAAGTATTATTTTTACAGCATATGGAAGCGAAGGTGTGAAAATGAACTTCATAGATCGGATCTTTATTGGTGAATTAACCAGCACTCTCATGTGTGAAGAATGTGCAAATGTAGGTACTTTGAAATTCACTTCAGCTTGGACTAGATTACAATCCCAGCGTTTTGATTATTTTCTTTCACATATAATCTTCAGCAGTCATTTACTTTTTATTTGTGACAGATAACTACATAATGGTTTTTGATAATGTTCTTAAAATATATCCTTCACTCTTAGAAAGTAAACATAATCTATAATTTAAAAAAAAAAAGTGTTATTTTATTTTTCCTCCCAAGAAACCTTTGAAGTTCTGTTAGGTCATTTTAATATGTTTGAGTGTGTAAGCTACTTGTTTAGCTGGAAATAAAATAAAGTTCTGTGAAGAGAATAACTGTGTTATGTAACTATGTGTGCATTGCCCTAAAATGTAATTCCAATGGAAATAATTTAATGTAGTATCATAACCCAGGGTCATCTAGCACATTTGATTTAAAGTTTATTTTTATATGACTTGCTGAAGTTTATTTCATTAAGTAGACTTGACTCATCTTTGAATTAGTGATACCTTTTATTTGGTGGAATGGAATGCCATCTGTCCTTTTACAACAATTTAGAGACATATAAATTTTTATGGGCTTTTGGTTGCTCGATAAGGGATACTTCTGAAAACAGATAACTTATAGTATAATGGTTTTATACTTTTGTCAGATTTTCTTGTAAAAGAGAGAGTCTTTATGTACATTTTCCTGTTCCAGATTATGGCGTATTTTTCTATCTTCTCTAGTCTTATTCAATCAGAATTATATATTATATCTCCTGATCCGTTGCACTGAAGCACCGACTGTGTCAGAGTATTACTTACTTCTGTAGTATATTCTACATAAAAGTTAATTTCTCTCTCACAAGCTAGAGAGTATCTTTTAGAATTACCCTAAAGAATCTACAAAACACAAACTTTCTGCCTTTTTCATATTTTGTTATGGCACTAAATTTCACCAAAAATATGTTTATATCTTTATTCATTATTATTAAACATATTTTATTTAAAATTACTTTAAACATTATTGATATTGTGATATTGACAACATAAAATTCAACAGGATTGCATTTATTAAAGTTTTGGGATATCTTGTTTTGATTAACAGTACATGCTGCTCTATCCAATTAGATTGCTATTTGTTTCAGGAATGTTTTTTAACTTAAATTTTCAGTTTCCCGGGAAGTCTGATTCCTCTAAACCTTTACAAAACTACATTGTCTATATTAGAATTCTACTTGAAGTTCTCAATATGTTTGTTTGTTTTTTAAGATCTCTACGGTGAAAGATCCTTTCATTGATATTTCACTTCCTATAATAGAAGAAAGGGTAAGGAGAAAAAACCCTTAAGTCTTTTGTGAAGGGCACTCATTTTATTTAGACATTTGTGGAGTATGTTATCAAATCTGAGAATCATTTTTTATATATAACTAGAGGCCTGGTGCATGAATTAGCGCACCAGCGGGGTCCCTCATCCTGGCCTGTGGGATCGGGCCAAAATCAGTTCTCACAAATCCCCCAAGGGGTCCCTGATTTTGAGAGGGTGCAGGCCAGGCTGAGGGACCCCACCATTGCCAATTGGGGCCAGGGAGAGACCCAGGAAGTTGGCCAGCTGGGGAGGGTCCTGGGAGTACTCCAGAGCGTGTCCAACATATCTCGCTCACTCCTGATTGGCCAGACCCCAGCAGCAAGCTAAACTACCGCTTGGAATATCTGCCTCCTGGTGGTCAGTGCACATCATAGCAACTGGTCGACCAGTCTACGGTCTGCCCCCTGGTGGTCAGTGCATGTCATAGTGACTGGTAAACTGTCTGCCCCCTCATGATCAGGGCACATCATAGCAAGCAGTTGAGTGGCCTTAGCATATCATTAGCATATTACACTTTGATTGGTTAATGGCCAACCCATTGAATGGACACTTAGCATATTAAGCTTTTATTATATAGGATTAGAGGCCCGGTGCACAAAAATTTGTGCACTCGGAGGGATCCCTCAGCCCAGCCTGTGCCCTCTCACAGTCAGGGATCCCTTGGGAGATGTCCACCTGCTGGCGTGCCTGGCCAGCCTGGGTGAAGGGCTGATGGCTGTTTGCAGTCTGGCCAAGCCCCCCAGTGGGGACCCTGGTGTCGCCAACCTGGGTGAGGGGCTGAGGGCCGTTTCAGGCTGCCCACAGCCCCTTCAGGTTTCAGGTCCCTACTGCGGTGCCTGGCTGGAAGCAGCTATCTGGGGTTTGTTTATCTTCTATAATTGAAACTTTGTAGCCTTGAGTAGAACTCAGGGCCCACAGGGCCCTGGCTTCCTCTATTGCCTAGGGCATCTCCAGCTCTGTGGCTGCCACCATCTTGGCTAAGTTAATTTGCATATTGGATCCTGATTGGTTGGTGGGCATGGCTTGTGGGTGTAATGGGGTGAGGGTCAATTTGCATATTACTCTTTTATTAGATTAGTTGAGTTTGTACAATTAATATTGGTGTTTGTGTATGCATGCATAAAGTATGAGATCATTCTTATTCTCAGGGAATTTAAATCCTTTTGATTTATATTTTGAGAGTTAAAGTTAAGGAAATTATATTTCAAATGAGCTAGAAATTTTTAAAAGTAGATTACATCCAGAATTTATTTCCTAAAGAAGTTTTGTATTATGTACATGGCATCTATATAGGTTTCAAAGCCTGTACTTTGGGGAAGAATCAGTAAATATAGAAGTTTACAGGAGACACAAAATGGACAATATAGTGGCCCTGTTACTATAGAAAATACTCACCAACCCAGAGCCACCAGGAAGCAGTCTCCATCTAAATATAAGGTAAGACTGGGTATTTTTGAGGCATCTGCTTTTTTAAACTTACCATTATGAAAAATTTCAAAAATATACAGAAGTAGAGAAAATAGTATGATAAAACTTCCATGTAAGTAGTTCTCAACTTTATAGTTATCAGTTCATGGCTGAACAGGTTTTATCTATATCCTATATTCTCCTCACCTCCCCCCAGATTATTTTGGAATAAATCCCAAATATATCATATGTTTTAGTAATGTAGATGAAATACTCTTTTAAAATACATAACCACAGTATCATATCATACCCAAAATATTAATAACTTTGTAACAGCACCAATATCCAGTCATTATTTAAATTTCTGCAACTGTCTCATAAATACTTGTTTTTTGGTTTTGCTTTTTAAAGTCTATTTGAACTCAAGATCTAAAAAAGAGCTATGCAGTGCAGTTGATTGTCATGCCTCTTTTATCTCTGCGCTGTTCGCACAAGTCCTCTTTTCTGCAAATAGGTTTCTGTTGTTTGTTTCTTGTGTAAAAGTTTATTTTTAAATTAGAAATATTTGTTAGTTATAGTTTATGTAGATTTAGGAAGGGTTTTAGATATACTAGAAATACTAGAGTATTTAATAATTGTGGGACATTTAATTACTGGCACTTATTTTCAGTAAGGTCACAAGATGCTTTTCTCTAAAAACACTGTCAACTTACAGAATCAGCTAATTCATGGCAGAAAACGTGCAAGAAAATTTTCATCTGGAGAAGATAAAACTGTTGACATGTACTGGAAAAATGGACACGTGGAAGTGAATGGGGATTCTTCAGCATTTGCAAGCATCACGAATACTGAATCAAACCTGGCTGAAAACCCTACTGATGGTAGCGAGAAGGAAGCCAGCCGTTGTGAAAGTGGTGTTGATGCTGACAGTGAGGCTTCAGAATCTGAAAGTGCTTCTCAGCAAACTCTGTTGCCAAGATCCCGTAGTGGATGCTATGTGCCCACAAATGGACATCACCATCCATCAGCAAGAGAACTGCCCACCAAGAAGACTGATAGTGGTGATGAAGGAGTGGCTGAAGCTATTTCTGAACTTCATTTAAGCAGTACTGTAACTGGAGATAGAGATTTTGATGGAGAAAATCAGACACTAAGTCCTCCAAGTAATTTATATTTCTCAGAAGAGAAGCATACAATGTCTCACAGTCCACAAAATGCTTTTCAGACCCTTTCTCAGAGCTATGTAACTACTTCTAAAGAATGCTCAATTCAGTCTTGCCTCCACCAGTTTACATCTATGGAGTTATTAATGGGGAATAACAAGCTTCTGTGTGAGAATTGTACTGAAAAGAAACAGAAGTACCAAAGGGAAATCAGTTCGGCAGGTAAATATTTAGCTTTATTTTTTATTCACGGATTATCTGATAGTCAGTGACTAGTTGGCATTAGATCCCAAAGAGAAGAACCTAAGAACCTGTCTCTATACTTGAGCTGCTTGAGGGCAGGGATTGTCTTTTTCATATTTGTATATTTGTACTTCAGCATTGTAGACACTGATTGGGCAGGATGAATGTTCAATAGATTTTTGTTGAAATAAGTTAAAGAATAGGAAGTATCCATCTCTGCCCTGAAAATGCAAATCCACATAATCTTATCTCAATGGACTAGCTACCTAAAATCTTTCTAGAAGAAATTTCCCTAAAACTTAAAATTTTATCATGAGGTTAATGATGAGATTAATATGCTTCCCAAATCCCATATATATGTATGGCAACTGTTCAACTGGTAGCTGTGATGTGCACTGACCACCAGGGAGCAGACTCTCCACAGATAGGCATGGAAACATGGAACAGACTGATGAATCTCAGAGGGAAGTGGGGGAGGGAGAGGGCAGGAAGAGATTATCCAAAGATCTTATATGCATACTAAAGGTGCACGAATTCGTGCACTGGTGGGGTCCCTTAGCCTGGCCTGCAGGCATTGAACCAAAATCAGCAGTCTGACATCTCCCAAGGGGCCTTGGATTGCAAAAAGGCACAGGCCAGGCCGAGGGACCTCACTGGTGCACGAATCCATGCATCTGGCCTCTAGTGAAGTCATAATCTTCTATACTAATAAAAGGGTAATATGCTAATTAGAGAGGACAGACTGGGCATCTTCCAGACAAAGCCACAGTGGCGGGGGCCAAGGCAGTGGTGGTTAGGGGCGATCAGTCAAGCAGGGGAGAGCAGTTAGGGGTGATCAGGCCAGCAGGGGAGGGCAATTAGGGCAATCAGGTGGGCAGGGGAGCAGTTAGGGGCGCTCGGGTAGAGGGGTCAGGGGCGATCAGGCAGGCAGGCAGGTGAGCAGTTAGGAGCCAGCAGTCCCAGATTGCGAGAGGGATCCTGGATTGGAGAGTGTGCAGGCTGGGCCGACCCCCCCCCTCCCATCCCGCACAAATTCTGTGCACTGGGCCCCTAGAAAGATATAAATTGGAAGGTTTTAATTATATATTATAAAACTAGCAACGTAATATCTATATTTAGTTGGCTGGGGAAAAGGGGAACTTTTCAAAAAATTTTCAGTGCACCTCTAGCCTTGACTAAATGGAGAGAATACTTATTCCTAGTGACTAGTTTCATTCAAAATATAGATTTTATTTTTAATCAGGAATTGTGAGACCAATAGATCAGGATATGGTTGTCACTGAGGATACTTTGTTTCTTACAGTTCCCAAGAAGAGAGGGCACATGGGGAAGCACCAGGGTTGGGCAGGAGGCAGGGACAGCAAGGGAGAAACTAGGGCAAGCGACTTTATTGTGGTTTCCAAGGAAAGGAGTGACCAAGGCGTGATAAACTGTTTAAGACTGACTAGTTTTGAATAATTTAGTGGGCTCTGGGTTATAGGGACTGTTGCTAGTTGTCTAGAACTTGGTCATGATATGATTAGGGCAAGTGGATTGCAAGCTAGGTGAAGGAGGTAGTTGGGGTGTGCATTTTGGATTGATTGGTTTGCACATGAAAGGCACACTTAGTATTCACTATCTGTAGCCATTAGCTCTGGGAGAGGCCCTCCTTCCAGTGTCAGCAAGGCCCCAGTTGTCAAAGCATCAGAACAAAGATGTGCTTAATACACTAGTAATTAAGAAAATATCTAAATGGGAGAAGGAAGAAATACCAGGTTATATTAACCCAAGTTAAATATGCAATTAGTCATATTCAGTCCTATCACAAGTCCTTTCCAGCAACCTCTTATTGAAATGCCGAGTGGTTCCCATGATATGACCTCTCCTTTCACCGCAATACATGGCGAGCCAATTTTATCTTCTGCAGGTGTCTTTGTAGTGGTCTTTGGCTGGAGGGCATTGTTCCAAGTTACTACTAGTTCATCTTCTTTCCAGCTTCTAAAATTGTGTTGAAAGTATCACCTCACCTATTCTTTGTTCATATAAGGAAATGCCTTTTTTAAAAAATCTTTCATTTTAGTGTTTTTGGAAAGAGTAGAGGTACCCTGTAACCAGAGTCTAATTTCTCTTTTATTTCCTTTTTAAAAATCTTGTTTACTGAATTTGCACATAGTATATAACTTGCATACAATAAAACTTATTTTTAGTGTACTAGTACAGTTTAATGAGTTTTGCTAACATATTCAGTCCTGTAACTACCATCAAGCTATAAAACATTTTCATTGCCCCAAAATGTTTTCTTGTGCTCCTTTGCAGCTCCTCTCCCATTCCCTAATCCCTGTAGTCACTAATCTGATTCTTCTCCCTATAGTTTTGCCTTCTCCAGGATGTCAAAAAAATGGAATCATATAATATACAGCCTTCTGTCTCTGGCCTCTGTGCCACTTAGCATATTGCTTTGAGATTCATCTGTATAGCTACACATATTAATAGTTAATTCTATTTTATTTTTTAATATTTTAAAAAATGTGATATGATGCTTCTGTACAAATGATGAGTATGTTATATGGTAGATTCCATTAGTATGAAGTGGAATCTTACAAATAAATTTATTATATTTTATACAGAAAAGAAAGCAGAAGGGATTTATACTAATGCCAGGAAGCAGTTGCTTATTTCTGCTGTTCCAGTTATCCTAATACTCCACCTTAAAAGATTCCATCAGGTAAAAGTTCCTTTAGTAGCACTAGAGTAATTTCCATCAGATGTTTTATAGAGCCCTAAGTCTTGTAAAATCCTGTAAAGGATTAGGCACTAATTTACTGAATTTTAAAATTTGTCATATGGGATTTACTGCTTTTTCAGCCATAATAGTTCACAATGTTTGAAGATTTAGGTGGTAGGAACCCAAGTAGCATATGTGTGTTTGTGTGTGTTGATGGAAAATAATAATTTTTAAGAACCCTTGGGGGGAAAAAATGGAACACTTAGAAGTAAAGAAAAAAACAAACAACAAAAAAAAGTAAAGAAAAAACCGAGTGCACACACCTCTCTGAGTTCTCTTGATCCCAGTGAGAGGGCTATGAGGTCTGGTCATGGCTGACTAGGCTAGTACAAGGCAGTCTCTCTCACTGTAGGACTCTACAGTGAGAGGGAACCTACATATTTTTAATGTAGCAGGTTTTTCTCCTTTTTTGGTGTGTGTATTTTTTTTTTAAATAGGCATTTACTTATTTTAGACAAAGAGGAAGGGAGAGGGAGAGAGAGAGAAACATCGATCTGCTGCCTCCTACACGCCCCCTACTGGGAATCAAGCCCACAACGCAGGCATGTGCCCTGACTGGAATGGAACCAATGACCTCTTGGTGGGTGGGATGATGCTCAATCCACTGAGCTATACCATCCAGTCTGTGTGTGTATTTTTAATTCAATGCCTTGACTCGTTTTTATTTTTTATTTTTTGCATTTGATAAAATGATTTTAACATTTCTCTGTAAGAATGAATAAGTGAAAATACTAAAACATTTTTGCAAAAGTTAGAAGGGGTTTTTAAAATAAAACTGTAATAAGTAAAACAGTATGGTCAGAATTGTCAAGTGAAACATGAGTATAATTGAAAGTTCTTTTGTTATGATAATAAAGTAACCTGAAATCAGTTGGGAAGGGGGCTGTATTATTCAGTAAAGGACTTAGGAAAAAAAAGTAGCTGTTGAAAGAAATAAAATTTTATAGCTACCCTCTATACCATATATCAATACTATTTTCAGATGATTTTTTTAATTGTATGAAACAAGTTATTAAAAGACTAAAAGAAAACTTAAATATCAACCTGACCTCTGATTGGAAAGATTTTTCTAAGTATAAAACCCAGGAAAGAAATCTCAAGGGACAAGCTTGGAAGCTTTGATCATATACTAGTATATCTGCACCATTTCAGGTGGGCCACAGATGGGCAGGAGGAGGTTTTGCTCTACACTTCCATCCTCTCCAAAGAAAGACTAGGTTAAATTCTTAGTTTTGTATAGCCAGGATTCTAGAAACTTAACAGAAATGAAATGGCCGTGGAGAGCAGATGCATCATGTCTCTCCACATCAGAAGGCCTAATGGAAGGTGTGTGTGTCTGCAGTGACTCTGTGAGCAAGAGAGGATCATGCCAGATCTGAGAAGCTAATTGCACGATGTGCCAGTTGTTTTATATATGGTCATTGTATCCCTATTTAGGAACAACTTACAGAAAGAGTTCATGCCCTTAAAGAGAAATATTTCTGGACATCTCGGTCCCTTCTTGCTCTCAGGCTAAATGTAATGTTAGTAAAGCCAGATTCTCGTTCCTGGACTGTGAACTGTAGGGAGCAGATTGTAGGCAGTGTCTCTGTTTTTAGTATTTTATTGTATCTGAAAGCCCATTTCTCCATAGTAACCTCAGAGCTGTATATGAAACATCCACAACACTGAAAGGCCAGTCTCAAACAGGAGAGAGAGCTTTGTCATAAATATGCAAATGGTTAGCATTATAAATATGTAAATAACTCTTTTAAAAATCAATAATAAAAATATCAAGACCCTAATAGAAAAATGGTAAAGAACACGAATTGACAGTTCATAGAAAAAGTAAAGATTCCAAGAAAATATGAGGAAAAAGGTCCATCCTTTCCAGCAAAATAAATGCAAAATAAAATGACAGCAGGATTCTTTTTTTAATCTGTTCAGATTGGCCCAGATATGGTCGTGTTAAGGATGAGGCGAAACACCCATTGTTCCAACAATGGGGTGTAAGTTGGACACACCTAGAAAGTAACTTAATAATACAACTCAAGGATATTAAGGAATGTTTTGAATAAAACATTTTGAACAAAAGTATTACTTTTCTAAGAACTTTTCTAAGTATTCCATTTCTAAGAACCTATTCCAAGGAAATAGAGATATACACAAAAATTTGTATCTTGGTCATTATAGATCGTGCCAGCTGTGAGGCCTGGCACAACTGTCCAATATGCAGGATATCATATTTATATTTTAATGACATGGAGAAAATACTTAAGATATTCAGTTAAAAGAAACATTTTTAAAAAGCAAGAAGCTGCATATGCCCAAATATAAGGCAAGGTATTCTCCAAAACTCATCCCCTAGAAAAAACATTAAAGATAGTTACTAGATTTATTGGGGTGAATATTCCAATAACTATGTATACCTCAAACTAATATAATGTATGTCCACTGTAAGTTAAAAAAAAGTTTAAAGAAGAAAAAGAGATTCATCTTATATTAAAGCCCTTTATAGAGTCTTTCCTATTATGGGGTAGCTTCTCAACAGCACCATACTACCTGGGAGGACACATTAGCCGGAAAGGGGCTCAGGCAGTGCTGGTATTGGATGCTTATGGAGGTCATCTGATGAGAAAAGACAAGGCAAAAAATTGAAAACTTTAAATAATTATTCCTGGGGCATGACCTCATAATTTCACATCAGATATCAGGTTAAGTCTTCTAAACATCATTTGAAGGTGCAAATCAGTAAGTGGGTATATTTTGGTCAAAAAATAAGCTTTTTCCCTTTAAAATTATGTCCTTGGAGTAAGTCATGAAAGCCTTGCATGAAAGGTTGCATCGTTTAGTTTTTGTCAACTCATATTATTCAGATTTACACATTTTCTGATTCCAATAGTTTCTATTTGTGGGTTTCCTACCCAATACCTTTGACAGTCTATCAGCTAGTTTTTAACTCTCATTAAATAATGCAAAGTGTACATTTTTTCAAGTACTTCCTTTAACAATTAAAAATAGAAAAAGGAGTAGAGCTTATTTGACAACATGTTCATTTTGATTTATATAAGATATAACATTTACTTTTATTGATAAAATGATTTAAGTATTCAAATTTAGGCTTTTTGTTTTAATGAATGAGTATCACAATTTTACAACTGAAAGGATCTAATCTAAACCATTTATACCCATTTTCTGCCTTGATGTAGATGAGGTAGCTTAGAGTCAAATTAGGTGTTAAGTCAGGGTTAGGACACCAGGCCCCTGACTCTTCAGGTGAATATCTTTTCATGATAGCTTATGAAATAGCTTAGTTTTTAATCACATTGAATTTATTTTTTCCTAGTGTTGAAAAGCCACAATTTATTGTTCTCTCAGTGTTGAAAAGCCACAGTGAAAGTAATTATTCCCATATTGTTTATAGTAAAAATGTGCATAAAAATATATGATATTTGTAATAACAGTTCATGAAACCTAATTAAAAATTTAGTTACATCAATTTTGGACTATTCATTAATCATGTTTTTATAGCTATTAAAAAACTTATAGAATTCCTCTTTTAGTTTTAATTAACAAACAGTAATTCAGATTGAGTTTATCACATTAAATTTTTTTGTCTTTTTAGGCTGGATCAAGTCTTCGCAAAGTAAACAAACATGTAGATTTTCCACTTATACTTGATTTAGCACCATTCTGTTCTGCTACTTGTAAGGTGCAGTATATTATTAAAATATTTAATTGACTTGCAAATAATATGCTTAAAGTATCCTATGATTGTCTGTTGTGCCATACTTTCCTTTTAAAAAAAACTAAGCTCCTGTTCATGATTACTGGTTAGCAATCTAGGTTTTGTGGTATATAAGAGAATACTTATTGAACTTCATATTTTTAATATATTGATCAAAACAAAAAATATATATTTTTGACAAGATTTTATGATTAGGTAAATCAACAAACACACAAAAAAACTCAAATGCAATTTTTCAGTGAATCCAGCTCATCTGTGGAATATCAGCGTTATCTGTCAGTGATTAACACTCAGAATTTGATAATGCAGTAAAAAGAAAGCTTAATAAGCTCTGTATCAAATTTATGAAAACATATTTTTGAAAGTACCTATTATGGAGAATTTACAACATATACAGAAATAGACAAGACAGTACAATGAACCTCTTGCACCCATCAGCTAGCCTTAAAACCTCAGATAAATGGCCAGTACTGCCCTATCCACAAACTCATCTACCACTCCTATATTATTTTGAAGCATCATTTTATTCATAAATATTTCACTATGTATTTCTAAAAGATAAGAATCACTCCTTTTTTTTAACATAACCACAATACTACTTTCACACTAAACCAAATATACAATTTCTTCATATCATCTAGAGTCTATATTTCTAATTATATTGTAAATGAAAAATCTTAAATGAATTCATATCCAACTAAGGACTACACATTATAATTGGATAATGTCTTCTAGTCTCTTTTAATATACAGTTCCTCTCTCCCATCTCTCTCCCCTTCTCTTCCCTCTTCATAATTTATTTGTTAAAGAAACTAGACCATCTTTCATGTAGTTTCCCATAATTTAGATTTTAATGATTATTCCTCTATCCTCTTTATTTTTATTTTTTAAATATATATTTTTATTGATTTCAGAGAGGGAGAGGGTGAGAGAGATAGGAACATCAATGATGAGAGAGAATCATTGATTAGTTGCCTCCTGTATGCCCCCTATTGGGGATCAAGCCTGGAACCCAGGCATGTGCCCTTGACTGGGATGGAACCAGGGACCCTTTAGTCCGCAGGATGATGCTCTACCCACTGAACCAAACTGGCTAGGGCTATCCTCTTTATTTACTACAAGTAGGCAGTTTGGATAGTTGGATCTGGAGAAGCTTGAACAGAAGTCAGGTTTGGTATTCCTTATTTATTTTTTAATTTTCTTCTGGCAAGTCTATTTCATGGGGAGTGTTTAGTCAGGTGGCACAGAGTGGCAATTATCTTTTTGTGATAGTGGCCAATGATGCTCAATGGTAGATTCATGAGTTCATTAAGAATTACAGAATGGTGCCCTGACCCGTTTGGCTCAGCAGATAGAGCGTCGGCCTGAGGACTGAAGAGTCCCAGGTTCGATTCCAGTCAAGGGCATGTACCTTGGTTGTGGGCACATCCCCAGTGGGGAGTGTGCAGGAGGCAGCTAGATCGATGTTTCTCTCTCATCAATGTTTCTAACTCTCTATTCCTCTCCCTTCCTGTCTGTACAAAATCAATAAAAAAAAAATTAAAAAAAAAGAATTACAGAATGGTGATATTCTAATTTTCTCATTCCTTTATTTATTAACTTTTGATAACCTCTCTATAAAGAGGTATTCCTTTCATCTGTTTAGTCATCCTATGGTATAATTCTTATAGAGAAAACAGGGTAAATGCTCAGTTCTTTTCCTGTCTCCCTTTTAAACTAGTTTTCAGAATAATGAATTCACTAGCATTCTCAAACTGTGATCAATTAATTTATAATTATGAGTTCATGGTTTTAAACACATCAGATAAGTTTTAATTTACTACACTGTTATTTATGCTCTAATATATTTGTCTAATGTGGCTAATTGTTGGTTATTGAAAGCCACTTCAAATTGGCTTCTGGGTTTTTTTAACCTGACCCCAGTGGTTCCTCTCTGAATGACTATGCCACCAACTGGATATATTCTTCACTTGCTTAATTTTTTTATTTTGATTTTTGGGGACTTTTTTAATTTTAAAATTTTGTTAAATAAATAGATAAAATATTTACACAGTTCCAAAGTCAAATGTATTAAATGTACAAAGCAAAGTAAATTTAAACAAGTGTAGCTTTTCTCTATCTGTTCCATCTGTTTCTTCCCTCCCTTTCTAGATAACCATTGTTAAAAATTATAGTTTATTCTTCTACTAGTTTTTTAAAAAAAATGTAAGTAGATAGGTATGTATATATGGATTTCTCCTCTTAAGTAATCATAACTTATAATATGTATCCTTTTTCTACCTATTCTTACCATTATATTCTGGAGATTATTTCAAAACAGTATTTAGAGATAGTCTGAATTCCACTTTTTTAAAAAATGTATTTTATTGATTTTTTACAGAGAGGAAGAGAGAGAAATAGGGAGGTAGAAACATCAATAAGAGAGAAACATCCATCAGCTGCCTCCTGCACACGCCCTTCTGGGGATGTACCCGCAAACAAGGTACATGCCCTTGATCGGAATCGAACCTGGGACCCTTCGGTCCGTAGGTTGACGCTCTATCCACTGAGCCAAATCAATTAGGGCTGCATTCCACTTTTTAAGCAGCATAACATTCTGTTGTATGGATGCATCATAGTTCATTCAACCAGTCCCCAATTAATGGGCATTTGGGCCTATTCCAATTTTTTGATAATACAAATAATTATGCAGTTAGTCATGTAGTGCATGTCTTTTCACATTTTGCTTATGTACCTGTGTGAGAGAATCCTAGAAACAGGATTGATAAATCCAAGAGGAACACATAATGTAATTTAGCTTGATGACATTAAGTATTCCAGCATAGGGGTTGGACCCCTTTGTACTCCCACTGCAGTGTGTGTGAGTACTCTTCCCCACAGCCTATCCAGCAGAGGATGTTGGGAAGCATTTGCATTTTGTCAGTCTAATGTGTGCAGAAAAGCATCTCACTACATTTTTAATGATATTCTCTTATGTTAAGCAGGATGTAGATTTGACTTAATTTTCCTTACAATAGCATTTCACTAAACATTACTAACTTATTTTTGTCTGAAGAATGTAAGTGCGGGAGAGAAAGTTCTCTATGGCCTCTACGGCATAGTGGAACATAGCGGCTCAATGCGAGGAGGCCACTACACTGCGTATGTGAAAGTGAGAACCCCCTCCAGGAAGTTATTGGAACAGATCACTGGAAAGAAAAGTGTACCTGGTATGTTATCCTAAGTTTATTTTATTCTTAAAAGCAAATGAATTTATTCTTCCTTTTCTGGAAGAGGCAAGTTATTTCATGGATGACTCCTGTGGATTCACTTTATTAATGTTACATGAGAAATACATTTAAAAGTATTAGATAATCTTCAAGAATCTTAAATATCCTAAGGCTGTGCCCTTCTAGGTGATGTAAAGTGGCAGTTTTTCAAGCTGTTAAGTCATATACTGCAGTGAGATGGCATTTTATTTAATAACAAAATTTCTGAAGATACCAGGCCTCAGAATAGAGTTGGAGTTTAAATTTTGCTAACTTTGCTTATGGATCAACAAACTAACTTTTTTTTTCTCTTTTAGTGAAAATGATTTTCCTGAAACAATAAATATTACAAGGCTATCTAATATTTCACTAGATTTTTCAAGTAAAATGATACTATTGCTAATGCTTTAAAGAGTTTATTTAGGAAGAAACAGACTTATGCAATAAGATCTAGCACTAAATAAATCTCATTTGTGATATGTTATTGCTTATAATGTAAAGCGAGAATACGCTTACTGTAAAATTACACTTCTTTTTGCTTTGTTAGGTTTGAAAGAGCCGGATAGTGAATCAGCAGGCCAGTGGGTCCATGTCAGTGACACTTACGTGCAGGAGGTCCCAGAATCAAGAGCACTTAGTGCACAAGCGTACCTTCTTTTTTATGAAAGAATATTTTAATTAGTTGTTAATTATTAAGGTTAATGATTATTTAGATCACTTTTATTTAAATGCTGCAATGATAGCTGTAATATGCAATGTGCCTTTGTAGTCTATTCTCTTCTGTAGGAATAGCATGTCCCTCAAATGCTCCTGTAAATTTTTACCATTTGGGTGAATCCTTTTAAAGTAACTTAAATTTAGTCAGTGCTTTCAAATTTATATTTTTTTAAATAAATGTACACACATGTTTTAAAATGTTTGTCGTGGAACAAAATTAGAAGTTACAGTAGTAGAGGAAACTCCTTTATAATGTGACTATTATTACAAGCATTCAGAAATGATGCTGGCTAAATCAGATCCTTCCTTAAAACTGTTACCCAGCCCTGGCCGGGTGCTCGGTGGGCTGGAGCATCATCCCATACACCAAAAGACTGAGAGTTCGATTCCTGGTCAGGCACACACCTAGATTGTGGGTTTGATCCCTGTTTGGGGTGCATACCAGAGGCAGCCGATCAATGTTTTATTTCTTTCTCTTCATCTCTAAAATCAATAAAAAGCACATTAATAACAAAATAATGTGTTACCCAAATGTGAGTCACATACCACCTTTCTGACATATATGTATCTCTTGTGCCATTATTTAGTTATAATTTTTAACCTTAGGTTTTAACTGTAGCCCTGTTTATGTGTTAGTTGTATTTTCTCTAATAAACCTTAAAATAAATATATAACTATTAAAGAAAAATTGTTCATTCATGTAGCAATTCACTCAAAATCATCTCAGGACTATCCAGTGGTATATGTATGCTACTGGATGGGAAACATTGCTGTCACATACATTTACACAGTTGGCATAGTGATCTTGTCCCATTTTGTATGATTTCAGACATATAAAAAGGTATCACTGTAACTTCAGTAATATGGATTTGCAATCAATATATTGATTAGTTTATTGCTTTGCTTTTGAGGACTAGAAAAATATTGAAATATTTCATCAACATATTATTTGTAACCTACTCATAGTGGAGTTGCAAGTGATTAGCCAAGGTCAAAGTATAATTATAGATAATTGTTACATTCAGAATTGATAAATAGAAGTTAATTCATACAAGATCATAGGATATCTTTGAAATATAAATTACCTAATTTGTAAATGATAATTATATTCTTATTATATTTAACAGGGTGGTAGTATGATACATTTATAATTCTAGATCAGTAAATACAAATCATGGTTTTGTGATCACTTTGTATTCAGCAAGCATCATTAATAAATTCAAGTGAGTTTACCTTTTATTTTAATGGGGCATGAAGTTGGCATTTCCGATTTTCTTTTTAAATAATTAAATAATAATAAGCATACGATAGTTTTCCCCCTAGAATACAAATTATTAAGCTGTCAAAACTTGGCATGAAAATATTACTACTGCTTAGGCTTAAATTTAAAAAAATAATCGCTATTTTGGTGTCACTCAAGTCAAAATACCTAACTGCCTGGTTCAAGCATCCTAATCATTAGTGCCAAAAGATACTACAGGAAGGTGCTGGGTGAGCGCCTACCCCAGTGAGTTCTCCTTTTGGGGAGTAAGGGGAAAAGTAGTGGCTGGAGATTATTGTGGAGCTATTTAACCACAACTTTGGTTCTTTTTAACGTGCGAGTATATAACATCATCAGGATTACCAGTGCTGCCTTTTGATACATGAATGAATGGAATTGTAATAATGTACAAAATGCAGAACTTAAAAAAGTGACACGGCACAAATTCTATTTTTAAGCTGTTGCAATTTCAATGGTAGTATTTTTCTTAATTTTTAACAGTAAAATGATGGAAAATATATGTGTATATTATACGTTAATCTGCAAACTCAGGTTGTCTTATAAAAGGTAGTTTAAACAGTGTTTAAATTAGTGTTTCTGTTTAATTGTAATCCATTAACATTGAAGAAATCAGTAGCAGAGCAGTGAATTTTTTTGAGAAATACTAGTTAATGCCCTAGCTGGTTTGGCTCACTGGATAGAGCATCGGCCTGCAGACTGAAGGGTCCCAGGTTCGATTCTGGTCAAGGGCATGTACCTTGGTTTTGGGCACATCCCCAGTGGGGGGTGTGCAGGAGGCAGCTGATCGATGCTTCTCTCTCATCAATGTTTCTGACTCTCTATCCCTCTCCCTTCCTCTCTGTAAAAAATCAATAAAATATATTTTTAAAAAATACTAGTTAAATCTCTATTCATGTCAGCCAACTTGGTAATGACAATTACCATCCACTCCCCCAAATGTAAATATTGTCACCTCATATTGCTCCTAGAAAAGATACTACTAAGAGTCATGTACCTTTCATTGGATGGTCACCTGCTTCTTGTATCATTTATAGAAGAGAGAGGGAGAGAAGGAAGGGAAGGGAGAAAAGGAAGGAGAGAGCATTCTTTTCTGTTGCCATTTGGCTTAGCCCTTACACAGCTAAAGTCAGAGATGGTGAGTGATAGTTAAGGCCCAGAATCAAGGAAAGTGCCTACTCCCTCCTTTCATTGATAGGATGCCAGAAAATGCCTCAGTGCTGTATTTATCAAATGGATATTTTAAGCTTTATTCTGAGTACAGTGAAAACTGATTTTTCGTTGAGTGAGTGATACATTGTAGCTTCAGAACATTTCTTCTGTACTGAAGTACTGCAGTAGTTTTTATGCTGAACTTCACATTTATTCATTATGTATATATTTATTGAACATCCACTATGGGTCAGGCACCTTGCTGACACTTTTAACATGTTTTAAAATGGAGAGACCAATATAAGTTTTAGATATTATCCCATTAGTAACATATAAATAGAATACTTTTATTTCCATTTCCATAATGTTAAATAGCTAATTCTAAAATCTATTTTATGGTCTAGAATTTATGAATGCTGTTGATAATGCAATAAATTTAATTTTGAAACTTAAGAATTTTCTAATTATAGCTCTTGTAAAAAGAGAAGGTATTTTAGGTTACACATTGGTCTGCATTTACATTTTTGCTTTTATTTTGAATATTTCCAAAGCACATTTGTAGGGGTACAAACTTATGAAGCTACTATGATAGTTTCCAGATGACCTCAGTTAACAGTAAAATAAGTAAGAATGTTTACAGATCTTCAAAATACAAACCATAAGTGCTTGGCCAAGTAAATTTAAAAAGTGAAACAGAAATTTTACTAGCTTTATTTAGAAACTGGTTTAGAAGCTATGTCTAATCCCAGTTTCCCCTATTTTTTCCATATTTAAAATAAAATTCCGATTGTGCCAATTATGTGAATATCTTTGACATAATCATGTATGTATCTATATTTAAGATGTTGTCATTTAATATTTTTAAACCTAATGTGAAGACCACCTTTTGGGTAACCAAAGAGAGTGGTAGTTGGTGTCAGTTCTAAGTGTAGGAAGCTGATACCTGTTTTATTTTAAATGTGCCAACAGAGCTATTTTGCAATATAATATTCAATAGCTCTTAGCTTGCATGTGATTTTACTCAGTGATTTTATACAATATCTAAATAAAATTTCCTGAAGATTAAGCTGTGTAATGTGTCACTTTCATCTAATTTTTGTAGTATAAAATAACATCCTGCCTACTTTTCTTAAATTCATATTCATAATTTGTCTGCATGTTACCTGATATATAAGCCTAAACCCAAAATGTTATGTGCAATAAAATTGAGCATCTATATGTGGTGTATAAAGAAAGACTATTTTTAGATACTTAAAATGTTTTGGTTAATGTGAAAATTCATCAATTAAAATGTATTTAAAGATAGATGTCTATATTTTAATTTTGAGTAGCATTGGGTAATATATCATTCCTACAGTTTTATCTTTCCTTTTTTTTGCAGTATTTTTAGAAAATAACTACCTTACTGAGAATTATTTTGATGTTCCTGTATAAACATGCATAATAAATATTAAATTCTTACTTTATACTTCAAGATTGGTCCTGGAGTTTTTTGCAGTGCACATTACTGAGTAGAATATTTTATCAACATTGTATTTACTTACTTAGCTAAATTCAAAACATTCTTCATAGTTTAGAAATTCATAGTTTTAGAATAAAATATCTTAAATGGGCCACTCTTACTCAGATTTCATTGTCTACCAAAGGTGAGTCTTCATCCTTTCAGATGTTTCTGGAAATGTTTGAGTTACTTAGGCAGGATAATTCATTAGGTAATATTTTTTTTAACTGTGTTTAACCTTTTTTGGGTCATATAGCTCTGGGATTATGAGGAAAGTTTTAGCCCATCTTTCATTTGTTTAATAATTTAGTAAATATTTATTGAATACCTGCTATGTAGTAGGCATTGGAAATATAGCACTGAACACAGGAAACAGAAATCTCCAAGAAGGGAGGAAATAGACATCCTAAGAAATGAAGAGTAAGGAAAAGGTATATCAAATGGCAATGACATGGAGAAAAATCAAGCAACATTACCCATAGAGCCATATAGGAATTAAGGTCCTGCTATTCCCAAAGGGAAACTATGCGTGTTGGGGCAAGAGGAGGGTTTTAATTTGGAAGCCCTCTCCTGTAGAAGATAGGAAGGAAAATTCTCAGAAAAATATATGAATTAAGTATATGAAATAAAAAATAATTTTAGAGGTTCATGAATTCCCTGAAAAATGTATTTCCATACATTTTTAAAGTTGCACTCAAGCAGAAATATCCAAAATGTTTGTATTCCCATTTGTATGTAGATAGGCTGATTATGCCACAGTAGCAAATAACCAAACATCCCAGTGACTTAACACAACAAAAGTTTATTTCTCACCCAGGGTCCACTGTGAGTCTTGGCAATTATAAAGGCAACTGTTTTCCAACTGGTGACTGTAATCCAGGCTGATTGTGGCTCTATCATTTCAACACCAGGCCTCACACTATGGCAGGGAAAGTGAGCATTAAAATGTCTTGCACCGGCAATTAAATTCTTCATCTTGGAGGTGTCACCAACAACCATTGGCCAGAAGTAGTCACATGTCTCTGCCTAATTGCAAGTAGGGATGGGTAGGAAAGAGTAGGTCTTCCATGGGTTCAGGAAAAAAGTATAGGAAGAGTCACTAAATCCTGAGCTCACTCTTCTTTCTAAACATGGAATATAGTGACTCTGTTTTTACAGGATCTAGCCCCAAAGTCGCATTCAGCCCGGCTGGTGTTGCTCAGTGGTTGGGCTTTGATCCATGAACCAAGAGGTCACAGGTTCCGATCCTGGTCAGGGCACATGCCCAGGCTGCAGGCTCGATCCTCAGTGGGGGGCATGCAGGAGGCAGCTGAACAATGATGTTTCTCATCAATGTTTCTGTCCCTTTCCCTTTCTAAAAATCAAAACATTAAGAAAACAAACAAACAAAAAACCCCCACAAAGTCCCATCCAGGCAGTTTTATTTGCTAAGTGCTGGCTCTAGGAGAGCTACATCAGTTCTGGAGACCTAGGAACCAAAAGGGTCTGCTCTGTTTTCCCATATACTTACTGTACAGGGCTGGAACTGGGAAGACCGTGACCATAATAAATATTCTCATTCAGATGGAGAAGAATGGAGATATTATAAAGGTCTCTTACTCTGGTTATGGGGAGTGTCTATTTTTGTTCACCAAGAATTCCCTTCTCCATTGTTCTGACTCCATACTCCACTTCTGGAAGGATCTTTTATTATCCTCCTTGACTACATCTGAATGGCTGTTGAGGAATAGGCCATCCTTGGGAAATACATAGCTTTATTTCAGTCTATTTCCTAGATAATTGGGGAAGTTGTTTTTTCGTCTTTTTCTTTAAGTTCAAAACAGTCACAAGTTCTTTTAGCCAAGGTTTATAATTTACTAGAACTTGGTGCATGGATTCGTGCACAGATGAGGTCCCTTGGCCTGGCTGGTGATTGGGGCGATCAGGGCAGTCTCGCCTGGTCCCAATTGGGTCAATCAAGGCCGGCTGGCCTAGGGAAGGGACCGTGGGAGGTTGGTTGGCTGCGGAAGGTTGGCTGTGGGAGTGCACTGACCACCAGGAGGCAGCTCCTACATTGAGCATTTGGTTGATCAGTAGTAATGGTTGCTTAGGCTTCTATATATAGAGATTTTTCAGTACAACTCTTGAAGTAGGCCTTTTTCTGCTTCCAGATTTACATGCCAGTTACCATACCATTTGTTTTTAAGACAAGTAGTACATGGGTTCGCTCTATATCTCTTGATTTCCTACCTCCACATCTCTCCTGACTTTTTGGCAGGTATATTATGTCTATAAGTTTTAAAGGGAGAGCCATCCTCTTAACCACATTTTCATCTTCAGGCACTTTTTTTCCAAGTGAGGAAAAAAAAATTAAGGTTCCACACCCTTAATTAATCCATTGGAGTTTTTTTCCCAAAATAAATATGAAGTCTACACCCTTAGTTATGAATTTTGCTGCAAGGCTGAGTTTTAATGATCCTTTGTCATTTAAAGGCTTTCTCAAGTTTATCTCCTACTGCTTGGTGAAAATCACAACCATATGAGGCTCAGAATTTCTGGTCACCTCTTCCTTAGTTTCGGGTTTCACAAATCAACCATTCTTTCTGGGCTCCAGTTTTATAATAAACCTGCCAAATGTGTCCAATAGCACCTAACACACACTCTTATCATACAACTTTTCCCCTTAGTTTGAAACTCATCAGGTACATTTTCTCCCTCCCAGGTTATCGTGAGTTAGAGTTATATCAAATCTACTGCATAATGTGAAGTGCCATGTGTCTAGCCTCCAGTATTAGCTATGTTTACCAACCAACCTCTAAGCTAATGCCACATAGTTTTGGTTCTTTGAGCAGCACCCAACTTCCATTACCAATAACTGTATTTGTCAGGGGAGGCTAGACTTATGCTGTATTACCAAATTACGTCAGAATCTTAGCAGTTTATTTTGTAATCATTGCAGCCTTTTGCTAATTTGGGGCTCTTTCTGGCCACTATTTCCCATGAAATAACTCAGTGATCCAGGCTCAGAGAGAATATACCAACCCGTAGCTGCATTATATGAAACACTAGAGGCCCGGTGCATAATATTCATGCACTGGTCATGGGGGCGGGGGGAAGGCCCTCAGCCAGGCCAGCACCCTCTCCAATCCAGGACCCCGTGGGGGATGTCCAACTGCCTCTCCCAATCCGGGACCGCTGACTCCTAACCACTTGCCTGTCTGTCTGCCTGATCACCCCTAACCACCTCTGCCTGCCCACTGATCACCCCTAACTGCTCCCCCAGCTGGCCTGATCGCCCCTAACCACCTCTGCCTCGCCCCACACCCAGGACCCAGGAGTCCCTCTTCCAGCTGGTCACAGGCACCCGGGATTCCCTCCCTCTGGCCGGCCGCAGGCACCCAGAACCCGGGCCAGCTTCACCCAGGCGGGCTGCAGCCACAGGCGCTGGGACCGCGGGGTGGGCGGCTTGTCCCTCTCCCAGGCTGCAGCCTGACTGGTCCCCATTCCTCCCTCTCCAGTGTTGAGTAGCTAAGCAGTTACAGTGTGATGGCGCGAGGGTGTGATGACCATTTACATATTAGCTCTTTATTATATAGGATATAGCCTCCTTGGTTGACGTTACAATGCATCAGATCCAGAAATGACAGTCATCACTTAAACTGCAGCTTACTGGCCAGAACGAATTTGCCAATTCCTCCCTAACTTAAAGGGGGCTTAGAAAATTGCTGTCCTCTGTGTGCTGTGTCAATGGAGAGTCAGATATGGGTGAACACTAATAATGTCTCACAACATTATAAAAGTGAATTAAGTACATATACTTAATTCATAAGTACGGTAGCTTGAATCACAAAAGATTTTAGGTAAGAATATGCCACTCAGTGAACATACAGCAGTAGGTTTATATTACTCTCTCCAGTCTGGCCCAAATGCCCATTACCAGTTTGGTTCATTGTTAAATAACTGAAGTAATTATTATTTTATATCCTCCTCATACTTATACCAGATACTTTCTAGGAGATGCTTAAGTAACAACAGTACTTAAGAATTAAAAGAGTTATGATTTATAATAATTTGCTTGTAGTATATTAGCTTGAAATAATTCTTATCCTCCATTATATGCTTTACTAGGGGCCCGGTGCACAAAAATTTCTGCACTGGGGCGGTGGAGGGGGGGGGGTGTTCCTCAGCCCGGCCTGTGCCCTCTCACAGTTTGGGACCCCTCTGGGGATGTCCACCTGCTGGTGTACCTGGCCAGCCTGGGTGAGGGGCCAATGTCTGTTAGCAGACTGGTCAAGCACCCCAGTGGAAACCTTCACCCCAGGGGGTGTGGCAAGCCTGGGTGAGCGGCTGAGGGCAGTTTTCAGACTGGCCACAGCTCCCACTGATCCTCCGGGCCATCCGCCTGGGAAGCGATGGGGTGGTGCTGGCCACCCCACAGGCTTCCCAGGAGGGAGCCTTGGGGTCCCCCGGCTAGTCCCCGCCCCGCCCAAGGCTTCTCCGCCTGGGAGGCCCACGGGGTGGCGCTGGCCACCCCATGGGCCTCCCAGGAGGGGGCTGCGGGGTCCCCGGCTAGTCCCATCCCTCCACCCCCCAGGCTTCTCTGCCTTGGAGGCCCATCGGGTGGCACTGGCCACCCCATCGGCCTCCCAGGAGGGGGCCAGGTGGTTCTGCTGGCTCGTCCCCACCCACCTGGAAGGCTTCTCTGCCTAGGAGGCCGATGGGGTGGCGCTGCCGACCTGATGGGCCACCGAGGAGGGGGCCCCTGGGTCCCGCAGGCTCGCCCCCCCCCAAGGCTTCTCCGCCTGGGAGACCGATCGGGTGGCGCTGGCCAGGCGCTGGCCACCCGATCGACCTCCCAGGAGGGGTCACGGGGTCCCACCGGCTCGTCCCCGCTCCCCCCGAAGGCTTCTCTGCCTGGGAGGCCGATCGGGTGGCATTGGCCACCCCATCGGCCTCCCAGGAGGGGGCCGCGGGGTCCCGCCGGCTCGTCCCCGCTCCCCCCGAAGGCTTCTCCGCCTGGGAGGCCAATCGGGTGGTGCTGGCCAGGTGCTGGCCACCTGATCGACCTCCCAGGAGGGGCTGCGGGGTCCTGCCAGCTGGTCCCCGCCCCCCTGGAAGGCTTCCACCTGGGAAGGCATCGGCCGGCCCAGCGTGCCAGATGCCTTCCCAGGACGGAAGCTCCCAAGATGGCGGAGGCAGCAGCCGCACACCGGAGCTGCGGCCTCCGCCATCTTGGCTAGGCTAATTTGCATACAGTCACTCTGATTGGCTGGTGGGCGTGGCTTAGGCCGTCCCGAAGAAATGGTTAATTTTAATATTACGCTTTTATTAGTTAAGATTGTGGTAAAAATATATAATAAAATTTACTATTTTAACCATTTTAACTGTGATTCAGTGGCATTAAGTACATTCACAATATCACCAATCATTTCTAGAACTCTTTCCTAATCGCATACAGAAACTCTGTACCCATTAAATAACTCCCTATCGCCCTTTCCCTTCAACTGCCAGCAACCGCTATTCTGCTTTCTGTCTCTAAGAAGTTGCCGATCCTAAGTACCTCATGTAAGTGAAAGTATACAGTATGTGTCCTTTTGTCTCTGCCTTGTTTCCCTTAGCATAATCTTTTCAATACTCGTCCGTGTCATAGCATGTATCAGAATTTCACTCCTTTTAAGGCTGAATAATATTCTAGTGCATGTATATACCACAGCTTTACATAATATTTATCATTAAATTTCAAAAGGGATGTGATAGGGAACTTAACACTGTAAAGGTTTAACTCTTGAGAAGTAGAAGTATGTCCTAATTCTTTATCTTCAATATCTCATCTTATTAAACACTAGAGGCTTGGTGCACAAAAATTTGTGTACTCAGGGGGGTCCCTTAGCCTGGCCTGCGCCCTCTCGCAGTCTGGGACCCCTCAGAGGATGTCCACCTGCTGGTGGACCTGGCCAGCCTGGGTGAGGGGCAGAAGGCCGTTTTCAGGCTGCCCACAGCCTCTTCAGGGTTCGGGTCCCTACTGGGGTGCCTGGCTGGAAACAGGTATCTGGGGTTTGTTTATCTTCTATAATTGAAACTTTGTAACCTTGAGTAGAGCTCAGGGCCTGCAGGGCCCTGGCTTCCTCCATTGCCCGGGGCAACTCCAGCTCCATGGCTGCTGCCATCTTAGTTGAGTTAATTTGCATATTTGCTCCTGATTGGCTGGTGTGGCTTGTGGGTGTAATGGGGTGAGGATTAATTTGCATACTACTTTCATTAGATTAGATGTTTCCGTTTTACCTTGAGGATAACTTGTTTCCATAATGCAAAGTAATAACTTGAACATATCCTCCCCTTGAACTTTCTCCTTCACACACTTTGCAACCGGGAGAAGTTAAGAAATTTCACTTACTTGAGTCTGCTGATTGTTGGTCATAAAGGAGAGTGTCACCCAAGACTGGCAAGATGAGGCTGCTCAGCACTTTCTGGTCAAGGTGCACAATGACCAGAGGGCAGCAGAGCATATACATGACAGCTGTGCAAACCTTTGAACACAAAAGCATTCTGAGAAAGTCTGGTGTTGAGATGCACATACGAGATGGATGTCTCCTTCAGATCATAACATTACAGGGAAATCCTAGATGATGGTGGTGAGGGAAAGGGGCATGGGAGCGAAAAATCACCTCCTGGTCTGGCAACCAGTGACTGCTGAGAGAGGCTCATAAAACTGGCACGGAGAACACAATTTAGCAGTAAGTGTCCAAAATGATGGGCCCACACTGGGGTCATTGTTCAAAATATTAATTTGATCAAAATATTAATTTGACAAATGGAAAAAAAATAAAGTTTGCTGGCCAGTTGGAAGGCACAGATGAAAAATAAATCCTTCAGAAAACTGCTTTGACTTTACTCGACTTTACTCGGGAATCAAGAAAACAACTGCATGGTGATGATAGGAAGTAGGAACGTCCAAAAGTTTCGCTAGCGATCAGGCTTTACCGAGAAAGAATGTTTTTCTTATTATTTACGTTTCTCAGAAAAGTAAACTTTAAAATCAGGGTCTCTCCCAAAAACTTGGAAAGTGAAGAAAATCACAGAGCAGAATCAGAGATTCATCAAGTGGCTGTGAAAACGAGGCGTCTGCCGTGTGTGCTGAGTGGTCCCCGGGGTCCCCGCAGCACCTCGGGCCTCGCGGCGGGTCGGCGGGCTCCGCTCCGCGAGGAGCGCCTCCTGGGCCTGACTCCAAACCTCGCCCAGGCCTGTCCTGGTTTCGCCTGTTCCACTACGGACGCCTAGGTGTTATGTCAGTGGCATCTACGGTTACCTTCTTACACTCTTGCTACCTTATTTTTGCTCCAATGTGCTATTTCTTTTGCACAGTTCTCCACGAGACAATGGAGACACTCGGTGCACTTTCTTCTGCCACACACACGTTTCATTCCTGTTACTCCCCCAACAAGGCATTTTCCAAGACTTCGCTGAGAAGTGAATACTGGATCTTTGGAATATTTTTGTTTTCCTTGAAACTTGTAGACCCTGGCCTGGAAACCGACACTTTTCATACTTGGACGTTGTTTCAAAGGAAAACAACACGGAAGCCCAGCCAGGATTCCCCTCCAAGGACGGCGCTGCATGAACCCTTTCTGGGGGCCATCTTGCAGCTGGGAGGTGGGAACTGGGCTTCCCCGCCACCTTTCCTGAAAGGTCGGCGGGAAAGAGCCAAACCTCGGGACTTGCTTGCTGCGCGAGGTTCCGCTGGGCCAGTGTCCCCGGAAGGGGGCGCGATGTTTTGAGCCAAACAAAAAGAGTGACCGCTGCGGGGTCAGCTAAGGTCCCCGCCATCGCCACCTCCAGACCGGCCCCTTCGCCCACGGCGGGTCCCCGAGGCGGAGCCCTCGGCGGCGCCCTGTGAGAACGCAGCCGCAGTTCTCTGGGAACTCACGTCAGACCGAGGCCGCTCCGGGCGCACCGAGCAACGGGCCGATGCGTCAGTTTGACCCGTTGGCCCTTCCGTAGCCTGAAACTAGTGCCGCGAACTCAACCCCGTTTCCCCGAGCTAAAGTGTTCCCAGGGAAGAACATACCTCCCCCTGAAGGAGCATCGCGTTGCTGAAGTAAAACTTTAGCAACTCTACAGGATCCTTAAGTTCTTGGCCGGGCATGGCGCTGGCGACATTAAGGGGAATGTACAGGAATGTTCGGACACTTCCACCGCGTGTACCCGAGACCAGGTGGTACTGCCCGTAACAAAAATGGCGCGGAAACGCGTCCTCCGGGTGCCGCCAAAGGCTCTAAGACCAGGAGGCAGGAACCGTGCGGCTTCAGATGACAGCCGGATGTTATTATTACTACTTCCGGGTGAGACCACTCGGGCGCCATCTTGTCTTGTTCGGGAAGAAGTAGAAGCAGCGAAAGGGTTGGAGGTATTACAGGAACGGTGGCGGCAGCCGTATTCCGGAATCACAGTGAGTAAGTGGTGGAAAACAATTGCGCGTGGGGACTTGCCGGGCCGTTACAAACTTCTTGGTTTCTGTGGCGAAGGTAGCATAACTTAAAACACGTAGGCTGCTTACGCTGCTTGGCGCTACCGCTGGAACCTCATCCCCTTAAAGCCGCGGCGCCTGCCTGACTTGGTGAATCAAACCAGTCCTCTCGATAAAAAGGAAATGTTGCCATGAAGGAGAGTGCTCACCACTCCTTTCTCTTAACTGAGAGTTTTCTTCTCGGATGAGAAGGGACTAATTCTTGGGCTCCTGACCTGCCGTTAAGCACTGCGCGTGCGCAGTGGGAACCCTCTGTGGGGAGCGGGTTGCGAGGGGGGCGGAGGGGGCGGAGGACCCGGACCTGGACCTTTTGCGCTGTGCAGCTCCGACTACGCAGGCGCAGCCAAGGGCTAATGCGTCCTGTTAACTATAATTAGCTTCCTTAGTTCGTATTCTTGTTGTATCCAGTGATGGGCATTATGTATTAAGTTTCACTAGTGGAAGAGGCAGTGTCCAATATTTTAGTTGCATTATCCTGTGGTGGGTATTGTCATCTGAACATCTTGGGCACTTGACAAGTTTTGATTATCGGTGGTTAGCTAATAAAAGCAAAACAACTTGGACTTTCTGATTGGAGCGCGGCGAGACAAAAGCAATAAAAACAGACCAGAACACTATATTAGGACTCACTCGTGTGACTACTTTGTGAAGCATCCTGGGGCTATTGGGAAAGTAACAACAGTAAGTCAGTTCTTTTAAGATCTTATGAAACTATAATTATTTTTTTTTTTACGAATAGACTTTATTTTCTAGAACCGTTTTTGATTTACAGAAAAAGTGAGCAGATAGTACAGAATTCCCAAGTAATCAACCCAAACCCCCATTTCACACAGTTTCCCTGGTTACTAACTTACGTTAGTATGATACATTTGTTGCACAATTAATGGATACGTTATTAATGGACACAATGTTGACACATTATTAACTAAAGTTCACGTTTATTCATGTTTCCTAAATTTTAATCCAGCGTTATTTTGTGTCCCAAGACCCCATTTAGGATACCGTATTACATTTACTTATTATGTGTCTTCAGTCTTCTCTTGGTTATGACCATTTCTCAGGCTTTTCTTGTTTTCAGTGACTGTTACAGGCTGAATTTTTGTGTTCCTTCAAAAGTCATGTTGAAATTCTAACTTTGGTACCTCAGAATGTGACAGTATCTCATACCCATGTTTCTCCTTTGTTTCTCTCCCTCTGAAAACTCTGAAAAGCAGTGCAAAGAGATAGTGTCTATAAAGAAATAAAATGGGGTCATTTGAGTAGGCCCTAACCATTATGATTGGTGTCCTTACAAGAAAAGAAGATTAAGACACAGAAGGGAGAGCATGTAAACATGTAAAATAGTAAGAAGCTAGGAAAATTCCAGGGTTAAGTGGACTAGGTAGGGAAGCTAAGACAGATAGTTAAATAGCAGTTTGCAGCCACCTAGAAAACTATCTTTTCTAAAATGTGAACACTTAAGAGTAAATATACTTCTCTCCAGACGGTAGCCAGACGGTAAATAGCTTAAATCATCCGACTCAGGGAGACAGATAGCAGAAATTTAATTAGTGCAGTTTTCCAACCACACCCTTTCTCGGCTCGCCTAAGACCACCATCCTGCGTATCAGATATTTATATTACGATTCATAACAGTAGCAACATTACAGTTATGGAATAGCAACGAAAATAATTTTATGGTTGGGTCACAACATGAGAAACTGTATTTAAAAGGCCAGAAGGTCGAGAACCACTGGATTAAGGGAATAAATCTCATTTTGGTACATCAGCATAAAGCTGACAAATATTCTATTGATTCTCCCCTAAGATCTCCCCTAAATGTCCAGCCTTTAAAACCCCCTGAAAATGGTGATGGGTTGTATTCTCCCTCCAAGAAGCACACTCATTCATTCCCTTCCCCTTCCTTCTCCCACAGGCACATATCCCCTAGCCTCTAAGCCCCATGAGACTTGCAACCAGAGGAGAAATGGTCCTTGTTTCACTGTTCTAAGTGTGTTTTTGCTGTGGTCGATAAATTACTGCTTGCTTTTCTATACCTTATCTCTTGATTGAAACCTTTCTACCAAGAAGACAAGAACCGAGATCTCATCATCTCCCCAGTAACATAGATATAGGGAGGAGACATTCATCTACAAACCAAAGATATAGACCTCCGAATGAAGCTACCCTGCTGATATTTTGATCTTGGACTTCTAGCCTCCAAAGGCTATGAAGAAATAAATTCCTTTATTTAAGCTACTTGGTCTGTGGTACTTAGTTATGGCAGGCCTAGCAAACTAATACAGTGACCTTGACAGGTTTGAAGAGTACTGGTCAGGTATATTGTAAGATGCCTTGTTATTGAAATTTGTCTGATGTTTTCCTCATGATAAGATTGATGTTAGGGGTTTTGGAGAGGAAGATCACAGACATCCAATCAAGGGTATCCTATATAACAAAGAGCGAATATGCTGATTAGCCCAGATGTTAGACCGACCTTCTGGAACAACAGGGAAGTGGGGGGCATGGGGTTGCAAGGCAGCCAGGGCTGCAAGGGCCTATGCTTGCATGAATTTTGTGCATTGAGCCTTTAGTTTATAACAATAAAAATATAATATGCTAATAAGCCGGATGTCCTTCCTGAGGAAGCCAGGCTGCAAGGGAAGCCCCGTCCTAGGGTCCCAGGTGCCTGCCGGCAGCCAGAGGAAAGCCGGTGCCAGCAGCAGGGGAAGGAAGGCCTACTCTTGCAGAATTTTGTGCATCGGGCCTCGAATATACTATAAAAATGACATCACATTGAGGTTGACTTCAGTCATCTGCTTAACGTAGTGTTCGTCAAGTTACTCTCCCCTATTCACTCCTTTCCATACTGTATTAGGAGGAAGTCCCTTATTAGGAGGAAGTTCATAATTCAGGAGTGGAGAGGCTCTACATAATTTATTTGGAATTCTCCCTGGGAGATTTGTCTCTTCCTTTCCATTTATTCAATCATTTATATCAACATGGACTCATAGATATTTGTATCAGTACTATTTTCAATTTTTTTTCAGTTTTGGATTTCAGGAGCTCTTTCAGTTGGCTGTGTACTTTTGACATCCCTCTCTTCCTCCCTCCCTTCCTTCTTACTTTCTTTTTTCTTTAAAGCATTTTCTTTCTTCCTAGTAGTCCAGGCTCATTTTGTATGTCCCCAATCCTAAGAATCGGCTCTTTCTCTAAGGATCCCTGATTCCTTTTATTGTAGAATCGTATTAGAACCAAGATACTATATGTACTTGTTGCTACTGGGATGTTGTTACCTTTAGGCTCTTACTCATTTATTTTTCAGCTATTTTATAACCAAACTGTCCAATTCTCCAATATTTTTAAAATAACTTTGCTAAGCTGCAAGCTGCCAAGCATTCCAGTATATATCAAAATGCGTCAAATGAAATAGCAAAAAATATTTTTGGTTTTACCACATTTCAAATGATTATAAAGTTAACCTTTTACTAGTACCATTTCCACCCAACTTGAACAAATTAATTTTTTTTTTATTTCGACATCAGTCATCTGGTGTGTAGGACTGAAAGGGCAGGGGAGAAGAGGATTATTGCGGTTGGTAGTTTCTAAACTTTATATTTGATGTGAGAGACATTTGACTATATGTATCAAAGGGTAGATGTGCTTCTATATATCTTTGATTTTGCAATTGATGCTTAAGGGCTTTAAAACATCACATTTTCACCCTGACCAGTTAGAGCATTAGCCCGTGCACAGGAGGGTTTCAGGTTTGATTCTGGGTCAAGGGCAAGTACCTGGGTTGCAGGTTCAATCCCTGGTGTGGGAGGCAACCGGTTGATGTCTCACACCCATGTTTCTCTCTCCTTTGTTTCTCTCTCCATCCTTTCCACTCTGAAAAGCAATGCAAAAAAAAAAATACCTCCGGTGAGGATTAACAACAAAAATTACATTTTCATTTTCGTTCATCTCCTCACACAGTCAGTGATTGTCATTTAAACAGGTATTTTTAAGAACCTCAAAGTGCATGCTCTAATATATTGTCATCTAAGAAATGGGTAAGATGAATGATGGTCGCCCTAACCGGTTTGGCTCAGTGGATAGAGCGTTGGCCTTCGGACTGAAGGGTCCCAGGTTCGATTCCGGTCAAGGGCATGTACCTTGGTTGTGGGCACATCCCCAGTGAGGGGTGTGCTGGAGGCAGCTGATTGATGTTTCTCTCTCATCGATGTTTCTAACTCTCTATCCCTCTCCCTTTCTCTCTGTAAAAAAATCAATAAAATATATATATTTTTTAAAAAAGATGAATGATGGTCATTTCTGGTTGTATTAGTTTAATTAGGAATGCTGTAATAAATGACCACAAACTTAGTGACCTAAAATAGCAGAAATGTATTCTTTCACAGTTCTCCAGGCTAGAATTCTGTAATGTAGGTTTTGGCAGGGCCATTCTGGCTTGCTTATTCTGTCTCTGTCTCTCTCTTTCTCACTCTCTTCTTCTCCCTTTCTCCCTCTTCTGTAGGGGAGGAACCTTCCTTGCCCCTTCCTAGCTTCTTCTGGTAGTTCTCAGCAATCCTTGGCCGTGGATATGTCTGTCCAGTCTCTGCTCCTTTGGTTAGTTACATGATGGTGGTGGTGGTGGTGTGTGTGTTATAAGGACACCAGCCATATTGGATTAGGACCGACCTTAATCTAATATGACCTCATTTTAACTTGAATACATCTGCAAAGACCTTATTTCCAAATAAGATCACATTCACAATTTACGGGAGTCGGGATAGGGACTTCAGCATATTTCCCAGGGGGACACAGTTCAATCTATAACACTGGACATAGCAATAAGCTAGGTTTTTATAGCCCAGTGTGATAACTTGGATGATCTGATGCAAACAGTAGTTATTGATCTTGCTTTTCTTTCCAAATCCCAGTTGTTTCCAAGAAAATAGCAGTTAATTAAATCTCATAAAGGGAAAATCTTACAGTCTGGCTCGACAATAAACAAATTCTTACAAACTTTCGAAGTTGAGACTAAGGATTTTTAAAAAAATATATTTTATTGGTTTTTTACAGAGAGGAAGGGAGAGGGATAGAGAGTTAGAAACATCGGTCAGCTGCCTCCTGCACATACCCTACTGGAGATGTGCCCCCAACCAAGGTACATGCCTTTGACCAGAATCAAACCTGGGACCCTTCAGTCCACAGATCGACACTCTATCCACTGAGCCAAACCAGTTAGGGTGAGACTAAGGATCTTTAATATTAAGGCTAAAGGAAAATAATACTATGGGCCAAACGCTATGGAATTTTAAAATAAATATCAGATTTCTTTTGCCCCTCAAGAAGATTCTTATGTGAGCCAAGACAAAAAAAAAAAAAAACATGAAAATTCAATATAAGTTTCTCTATAACAAGTACTCTTTATTATCTTTAACTTATTGTGGAAATTTTCAGAGAGTACAAAGGTAGAGTAGGAACCCTAATGTACTTATTACCAATCTTTAACAGTTACTATTTTCCAAATCATTATTAAGCCAATGTGTAAATATCATTTTTAGTCAATAACATAGTCATAACAAGGCTATATTATTTCACTAAACCATATTGAAATTAAAATATATATATATTTTTATTATTGCCAGGTATGCCTTCGAATTCCTTTTGTTTTCCAGATTTTGCATTTGTTGTAGATTTTATGGTGAAAATGAAGAAAAAGTAGGGGTTTTGTTTTTTTATTTTATTTTTTTTATTAATTTCAGAGAGGAAGGGAGAGGGAGAGATACAAACATCAATGATGAGAGAGAATCATTGATAGGCTGTCTCCCGAATGCCCCACACTGTGGACCTAGCCTGCAGCACAAGCATATACCCTGACCAGGAATCGAACCATGACCTGTTGGTTCATAGGTCGATGCTCAAGTACTGAGCCACGTTGGCCTGGCAAGAGTAGGGCCTTTAAATCCTTGCCATCAACTCACAATTTTCTTCTTGAGTTAAGAATAATTAGTGAAATGTTTTATCAAGCATTGTTCAAGATGCTGAAACATAGATACAAGTTTATGTTAAATATTCAAGTATATCAAGTCTTTCCTGTCACTTTACAAAATTCACCATAACTCTAAATTTTGTTCTCATAATCAGAGGCACCTTTTTTTGACTAGGTAACAGAAGATTACTCTAAATCCTTCATAAGAAAATGACACAGAAGTAATTTGCTCAAAGTCTCACATTTATATGACTTGTGTAATTGTTATTGCTTATACCAGTCTTTATGGACTGTACTGATCAACTTCCTTGATTCTTCATATCTTAAAAAATCTGTATATTTCTCTTTCTTTTTCTCTTTAATTTTTTGAAAGTGAACAGAAAGATGGAGCTACAGACCATTTATTTGTTTGGTGTTTAGTAATTGCTATGTGGAGGGAGCTGTCTTGTACCTTATGAAAGATAAAAGATGAATAGATTTGTTTTTCTGTCAACTTTTGAAAAGCTCTGATCCTAATGGGAAGAATCTATTTGAAGAACAGACTGTTCTCACCTACTACTGTTAACTTTTAAACTTAAAATTCCATAGAAAAATCTGAATTAATGCATTTTATTGCCTTACTTGTACCACTTAAGCTAATACTGGTGGATAAGATCTTCTTTTCAAATGTTTGTTCCTTTTTTCTCAGCATATTCGACAATCCCTAAATGGTTTGACACTGTTTTGTTATTGTTAATAAATAAAGATATTTTATTGTAAATAAAGATATTTTGGAAAAAAAATGTTAAAAAGTGTTGCCTTCCCATTTCTGATGTACCTGTTTCCCTTAACCTTATAATGGTAAATACTTTCTTATTATAGTTAATAAAAGAAAAAGTTCCGAAATAATTTGGAGATGATCACATTTTCATGTTACATCTCTAAAGTATCTTTTTATTCTAATTTTTCATAATCTAAGAGCAAACTTATACTCTTTTTTTTTTTCAGGGCATAAGTAATTTTGCTGCTATGCTTCCAAGCTGTAGTCTGAATCTGTCTAAATTTTAAACAGAAGGTGAATCTCTAAGGTCAGTCAATATCAGTTGATATTTCTTTTGGGCGTTTCCTCTTTATTACCTTTTAATTCAAGTTATAAGTGAAGTTACTTTCCAAAGGCTGTAATGAGTCATTGAGTTTTTAAAGGGCTTTAAGGGTATAGTTGGAAAAGAAGAGCGGTGGGGAATAGGGAGAGGAATGAAAATCTCAAGAGAGATTAGAAAAGTATATTTAACCAGTTCAATTGTTGGCTTCACTGGGGTGCTGTGTAGTGCCTCTTTAGCCGTATGCTAATAATGCCTTTATAATAGACTGTATTCATGCAACCAGTAGATAAGTGCGCTAATTCTTAAGTCAAGGTAACAAATGAATGCATCTTCCCTAATTCACAGTGCTCTTTAATTGAGAAGTCAGCATCTGCCACTGATAAGAATTATAAAAATGCTAAAAAGACTGGAGTTGCAAACTCTTTAAGAGCTTGAGTTATAATAGCCAACTGTCTCATTCGAGTTGGAGTGTCTTACTTTCTTATTATCTGGCTTCTCTATTTTTTGTGATCCTGCAATATTAAGGCTTTCTTCTTGTTTTTAGAGGGAAGGATCAGTCTACAAGGATTAGTTTAGTAAACATTTATTTAATGCCCATTTTATACTAAGCCCCTAAAGTACAAAATTGAAGAAACATATGCTGCTTACTATGTGTGTCATTGGTTCTTGAAGAGGGTTGTATATCAGTGTTGGATAAAGTACAAAGATATTACACTTGTAGGAATTTAAATTTTGTGTTATAAAAGTTTTCAAACTAGTTTACAGAAAGGTAAAATAGTGTGATGACCCTCTCCCCAATATCCATTATATAGATTTTATAGTTATTAACATATGTTCTCTTCCTCAGTCTTTTTTATACTGTTTACATGTTGAGAAACCTGGTCCAGTAAACTACCTCACCCTCTGGATTTATCTGATTGTTTCTTTGATACTGTTTATCTCTTTCTTTTGGCCCCTTATACTTCCTTCACACTAGAAGTAAGATAGAAAAGCTCAGTTGGATGCAGTTAAAACATTTTTGGTGAAAGTATTTATTTAAATGATTCTGGGGACATAATATATCTTATGAGGACGCACTATTACAGGTTATTAAATCTGTAGGGTGTTTTTTTTTTGGCAACTTTTTATTTTGTGATTTCCTATTCTACGAATTGAATCAGTTGTTCTATTAAGTTTGGCAATATGGCAGTTTTCTAAATTGATTTTACCTTAAGCATTCACTAGCCATAGTTATTTATAAGGGAGAGTTCTCCTTCATTATTAGAGTTAATTTGGTTACTCCAAGGAATCTTGGTTGGGGGAAGATGAAATCACATTTTTTTTCTTATTTTCAAAATAATTATATTTCAAGATATTTGTATTGGGAAAAATAGATTTTTTTTTCCTTTTGAGCTAAATTGATTTGAGCTATGCCTACTACCAAATTCTGACACCAGTATTAATATGAAATTTTCTATTTTTGCTTGCCAACCTAAAAATTCCAGTTGCCTCTGGCAACCTATTGGCCAGAATTTTAGAACTCTGATCACATAAATGTATTATCGTATAATAATTTCTGTTTGAGCTTTTAAAATTAAAGAACTCTCATTCTCATTTTTAAACTATGTTCATTTTGTTAAAAATAGAAAATCAGATATATTTTTAAAGTCAGGATGTGGGATCAAGGAGGACAGCCTTGGCAGCAATGGCCATTGAACCAACAACAGTGGATGCAGTCATTCCAGCACCAGCAGGATCCAAGTAAGGAAATAAACCAAAATCGGAGGGTGGGTGAGGAGAGAGCTGTGGAGATGAGTGGGAAGTAATTCGATGGGATTAAGGAAGATGGAATTGGAATTGGTTTATTGGATCATTTTGTGGTCATTATTTAATCTTTAAAACTGATTTAGTTCTTTTTTTCTAAGAAAGTAGAAAATCTCTTAAACGTGTAATTTAAGTAAAGCATACTTCTCTTAATTCTGAATCTTATAATTCATTGTAGAGCATAGTCAACTGACGGTTTGGTAAATCATTTCTCTTTATTATGGAACATTTTAAGCATATGCAGATGTAGAAAAGAGTATAGGGAACCCCCATGTGTTACTTCACTTTAATAGTTATTGACTCATGGCCAGTTTTGTTTCATTGATAGGATCCCTTCCAATGCTCTGCTTTTATTAGGTTAATCTGAACCTATTTTTTTCAGTAGCTACATAGCATTCTATTATAGGAATATGCTGTAATTTAATTGGTCCACTTTTGGATGATTGATTGTCATTTTTATTTTTTAAAATATATTTTTATTGATTTCAGAGAGAGAGAGAAACATCAGTGATGAGAGAGAATCATCGATTGGCTGCCTCCTGCATAACCCCTACTGGGTATTGACCCTACAACCCATGTATGTGCCCTGACCAGGAATTGAACTGTAACTTCCTGGTTCATGGGTTGATGCTCAACCATTGAGCTATACAGGCTGGGCTATAATTTTTTACTTTAAAAATAATTATAATTTTGTATATATATCATTTATGTGTCCAATTATTTTTATTAAAAAAATCAAGATCACAGTTGCATATTTGGAAAGTTTTAGGTAAACACTGCCAAGTTTAAGTTCATGAGTATTATGCCAATTTATGTTTCCATCAGAATGTGTGAGAATAAGCCCAGCAATGTGACTCAGCAGTTGAGCATCAACCTATGAACCAGGAGGTCACAATTAGATTCCCAGTCAGGGCTCATGCCCGTGTTGTGGGCTCAATCCCCAGAAGGGGTTAGCCAGTCAATGATTCTGTCTCATCATCGTTGTTTCTGTCTCTCACTCTCCCTTCCTCTCTGAGATCAATACAAAGAATATTTTTTAAAAATGTATGAGAATACCTTTTTAATCTTGACTAAACAGATGTGAAAAACTATCTTATTTTACTTTTTTTCCTTTATTAATAACATTAGATCTTAAAACATTAAGAATAGATATTTGAGAAATAAAGGAGGACCTTAAATTATTGGGGACAATAAATTTGAGTAAATGGCTAATAAGTTGTTACAGAGGTATTTTGACTAGAGAAGGGAGCCGAAACTAAAGAAGGGTGACTAGGTGGAGGAATCAGATCTATAGGATCCTGTGTAGGCCACAAACTTTAACAGGATGTGGCAACCAGGTTTGTTGTTTGTTTTCCAAATTTTAGGATTGTTTTTAAAATACAAATATTAAAATTATTTAATTTGCTTATTTAGTCTTATGACTTCTTGAAGTCAATGCTTGAAGAATAGGCAGTTAAAATTAGATTTGACCTTGAAATTTTGTGGTTAAAATTATTCTGTACTCAGTCTGCTAGCACTGTGGCACTCAGTTTGATTCTTTTCTGAAGAGGACCTATTTGAGGAAGAAATGAGTGAGTTTGAACACTTGTTAAAAAAAAAAAAAGGAATAAGACTTTAAAAAAACTCAGTAAACTGCCCTGGCTGGTGTGGCTCACTTAGTTGAGCATCATCCCATGCACCAACCAAAAGGTCGCTGGTCCGGGTCAAGACACATGCCCAGGTTTTGGGCTCAATCCCTGTGAGGGGGTCTGTAGGAGGCAGCTGATCCATGTTTCTCTCCCTTCCTCTCTCTAAAATTAAATAAACACACACACACACATACATATATATATATATTTATATATGTACATGTATCTCAATAAACTAAAGTGCAGGCGATAAATTTCTATGAGTTAATATTGGAAATTAATTGGTTAAGAGTGTTTTTATGGAATTCTTTTCAGAAAGTCTTATGTAATTTGTTTTATTTTATAGCCTGAATATAGGTTATTTGAGCATCCTTTCAGTCATAACATTTGGTAATATTTTAAATCTCCAGTAAGAAATTACTGAGGTGCCTATTTTACATAGAGGCACTATTTTTTAGCGCCTACATTCTGAATACTCAATTCTGCTATGTTAAATTATATTAGGCCAGATTGATTGGGCTGCATTGGCTCAAGCTTGGATTGCCCAAAGAGAAGCTTCAGGACAGCAAAGCATGGTAGAACAACCACCAGGAATGATGCCAAATGGACAAGATATGTCTACAATGGAATCTGGTCCAAACAATCATGGGAATTTTCAAGGGGATTCAAACTTTAACAGGATGTGGCAACCAGGTTTGTTGTTTATGTTTTTTAAATTTTAGGATTGTTTTTAAAATATAAGGATTAAAATTAAATTGTTTAATTTGCTTATTTAGTCTTATGACTTCTTGAAATCAATGCTTGAAGAATAGGCAGTTTAAATTAGATTTGACCTTGAAATTTTGTGTTTAAAATTATTCTGTACTCAGTCTGCTAGCACTGTGGCACTCAGTTTGATTCTTTTCTTGGTTCTTCATTCCTAGGCTGACAGGGGCTGGGAACACTGGAACCCTCACTTGGCATCTAGGGAAGAGAGCATTCTATGATCTCTCTCTTGCAACTTCTGGCCTTTCAGAAGCAGGACTGGCAGAGCAAAACATGTCTAGTTTCTAAAGAAAAATTGTGTCACTATGTGACAGATTAGTCTGTCAAATATATTTTGCCCCTACCATCCACCCATATTTACTTCCCCTTTTTTCAGATAGTGAAGATCTTCCATAAATTTTTATTTGTTTTGTTTGTTTGCTTGTTTTTTTTACTTCACAGTATGATTTAGATTCCTTGACACTACTTCAGTTTTTCAAAACTTGTGCTATTAATTATTTTTAATAGTCACTTTATTTATAGAGGAATCTTACATTTAAGTGTGCTTGATGGTGAAGTTCTCTCCTTTCCCTATTAGTAGTTATTTTTGTTTTTCAATATAAGAATGGAAAACTCAGAAAATAGTCTTCTAGCATCACTTTTAAAAGGATAATGAATATTCTAATATTTGATACTGTGATGTAGTTCATTTCTAATTTTCCTGAAGCTATGCTAAACTAAACTTTCTCAAACTTGAAAATGTTTTAGTTCCCAAGTTTAAGTTTATAAATGACTCACCCTAGCGTCATCCACTTCCCCATCTTTGCCCTACTGGTTTTCTTTGTGACCCTGGCAAGTGATTTATTTCTGTGTGCCCAATCTCCTTTCCTGAAATTGGCAAAAAATAATACCTGATTTCCCCCTACCTCACAGGGATGTTGTGAGGATAAATGTGTTCATGGAAGAAAGAAATTATATAAAAATCCTTAGCCATTATTTTACGGTGGTGTTACTGAACAGAAAAAGAAAACTTCGACAACAAAAAATTGCTTTGAATTTTGTTATATTTATTAAAAATAATTTGGGGCATTTGTTTTCATTTACTTAGGATATGAATTGAGTGGAGTTAGCTCATTTGAATGATTTATTACTTCATTGCTTATTTTTAAGACATACAAAAGGAATTTGACCAAGAAGTCATAAATTTTATATTTATTTCTTTACTGAAAAATCTGGCTTTCTAGAGAGCTTAGAAATTTGTGTTGATTTTGTTATAACTCCCTGTTGAATGTTTTTATGCCTAAATTCTAAATAGAATGGGGAATGCATCAGCAGCCCCCACATCCCCCTCCAGATCAGCCATGGATGCCACCAACACCAGGCCCAATGGACATTGTTCCTCCTTCCGAAGACAGCAACAGTCAGGACAGTGGGGAATTTGCCCCTGACAACAGGCATATGTTTAACCAGAACAATCACAACTTTGGTGGACCACCCGATAATTTTGCAGTGGGCCCAGTGAACCAGTTTGACTATCAGGTGAAAGATATTTTGTTGCTTTAATACTGTAGATGTGCACATAATCCATTCTTTGGAAGTTTGTCTCATCAAGAGTACCTGAGATATGTGTTTCACTTTTCAGTTTTATACAGATAAGTGCATATTATGTCTCAGAAAACTTACCAGTTTTTGAGAATTAAAACATTAAGAGTTTTATTTTCTGATTTGCTTAGGAAAATGGCATAAAACATTGTTAGGGGAGAATTTACATAAAATGAAAAATAAGTAAGTGAAATAGTTGTATGATGTTTTGTTTTCTAATTTATAATTTCTTAATGGAATATTTAAATGTTCAATAAAGTTTAGGAAATGCACAGTAGTTGAATACATTATCAATAATAGATTATGGTTAAGACTTGAAGAATATAGATCTTCTAAATGCAATTCTTCTCTGTAAAGTTATGACTTTTTCTAGTGTTGTCTTTTTCATTCCATTCTGACATAATACGTTTGTTAATGGAATTATACATAATTTCTTTTGTAGCGTCTAATTCATTCCTAGGGACATAGAACTCTATGGGGAATAGTGCCATTGTTTTTTTCTAATCACTCTGCCAAGGCCCATTCTTGAAGTATAATAATAGATGTTATTTTGAAATAACTCATTGCAATTGTTACCTTATAAACTAAGCTATCATAATTTAAAATTTTGAAAAAACACATTGTATCACTAATTATATAGGTAATAGACATAAATGTAAACAATATTCACCTTGAGGTAGTAATCTTATTCATATATATTCAGATACTTGTTGCATACTCATACTTGGTGTACAAATATGATAGCTTTTTGTGGCAGGGAGCTTCTTCTACCACATTTGTCTGGTAGATCCCCTCGCTAACAAGTCAAAGAGGTTGGCAAATGGCTTAGAAACGCCTCTGAAAATGGTAAAATTACTTTTTATCTTTGCTTAAAATAGATATTTCTTGCAAGGTTTTAGAAACAACTTAAATTCACAAGAAATAGTAAGTTGGAATTGATTAAAATTTTTTTCTTGTATTTTCTTGTATTTATAGAAAAATTGACATTTATTTGGTTTCTTGGTAGTGAAAGGATTAGTTTATAAATGGACTCAGAATGAAAAAGTTAATATATATTATTTTCTGTACTTGAAAATAGTGTATCAGAAGGATTTTAGATGGTTTTTGCATTTATGTAGGCAGAAAATCTATTTGTTAAGAAAAGTAAGCTTAGGTTCTTGGGGTTACAGAAATATCGATGGATATTAGAACCATGGAGTTCTTGGATTTGCTGCACACATGGATTTCTACTGTCCCAGTTCATAACACACGTGTATCCCAGAGTGTATATTGTATTAACGGGAAGGAAAATAAACTGCCATACTCTTTCAGCATGGGGCTGCTTTTGGTCCACCGCAAGGTGGATTTCATCCTCCTTATTGGCAACCAGGACCTCCAGGACCTCCAGCACCTCCCCAGAATCGAAGAGAAAGGCCATCATCATTCAGGGATCGGCAGCGCTCACCTATTGCACTTCCTGTGAAGCAGGAGCCTCCACAAATTGGTAGTTATTTAAATTTAGTGAACCACATTGGCATGATTTCTTGATCATATAAAAAGGATGTCTTTCTTAAATTGTTCTAATACCTCTGATATATTAGGAATTGACACTTTAAAACCCTATTATTTTATAGTCATAAAACTTTACAATTTCAGAGAGGAGATTTTGTATAAAATATTTAAAAGCTTTGAATAATTTTTTAAAATAAAACTTTACCTTAAACATAGATTTTGTGATGAGATAAACTTATCATGGCTATAGCATTTTGATTTTTTCAAAGTTGATAATTTGATACATTATGCCAATATATCAGCATTTTCACCTTTTAAAGCTTCTAATTTTTCTTGGATTCTTTCCACTCTCAGTTCATCTGGTACACTGCTGTAAGATTAATACTCTTTTATTATTTCACTTTCCATAGTATTTTGCAAAACATTTCAATTCTTAATTAACAGGACTAACTTATTCCCAATGAAAAACTTTCTATTTATGCTCTTGTATATCTGGAAATCCAAATCCAGTACTTAGTGGACCAGAACATTTAAATCTTTTTTTCTTGTCACAAAATGGACATTTTAGGAAAATTATTACTACTTTTATAACCTAAGAAATAAATTAAAAAGTATCCCAGATAGAATACTTGTTTAAGTGACTTTTCAATGTGAAATGGACTTGTGTTTGACTCTCTTCTGTCTTCATATTTCAAGAAGCAATGCAATGTAAATTTGGCTCTGAAGTAGCCCATATCACTGCTTACTGGCTTTGTAACCTTGAGCACATCTACTATCTGAGTTTCAGTTTTCTCATTTGCAAAAAAGATCAAGTAATAGTGATCATTTAGGGTCTTTTTTAGGGTTGAGATGATGGTTTAATGTGCTTTCATAGTGCATTGGCACATTGTAAACATTAATACAATGTTTATGCTGCTATTAAAAGTGATGACTTTTTTAAAAAGCGTGATGTTAGCGGGTTGTTTTTACTAGCCCTGTCTTGCTGGAAAATGATAGTATTTATTATAAATGCTCAGATGGCACCAGTATTCTTTTTCCAAAAATTTCACAAGTTAGAAATTCCGGAATAAAGAACTCATGTGTTAGATTTTTACTTAACTGACTTACAAATTTTCTTTTTCCCATGTGAAACAGATGCAGTAAAACGCAGGACTCTTCCAGCTTGGATTCGGGAAGGTCTTGAAAAAATGGAACGTGAAAAGCAAAAGAAGTTGGAGAAAGAAAGAATGGAACAACAGCGTTCACAGTTGTCCAAAAAAGAAAAGAAGACTATAGAAGATGCTGAAGGAGGTGATGGCCCTCGTTTACCTCAGAGAAGTAAATTTGTGAGTAGATTCCCTTGACCTGAAACTCCATTTGGTATCTATGTGAAAAGGTTACTGAAATAAGTATTTTAGCCTATAGAAAAGTATTAAAGTAATGTTCTTGAGATTAACTTCAGTAAGTGTATTGGGGATTATTTTTTCATATTATAGATTGTAAATGTGTTGTTGAGGGCAGGGTAAGGAGAAAAGAGTACAGTGAGTTTATAAAACATTTCATTCTGGAGAGAAATTATTCAGTGAGATTCGAGATAGATCTTACATTGACAAACATTTGCATTCTTTTGTTGTGGTTTAGCTAACTCTCCAGTGGTGGCTTATAAATAAAAACTTAGTTAAAACAGCACTAGAGAAAGAAATCTGCCCATTTTTTGAACATTTAAATTTATACTTGTAACAGAAGATATAATAACTTCTATAGTTTTTTGACATGAGCACTGAAGGAAACATTGTTTTAAATACTTAAATCTTCATCATGTAGGTGGTGTAGGAATTATTTATTTAGCAATAATGTGCTCCTAGCTGGTAGGACAGTCATAGCACTGGTTAATAAGCCACTTAGGAAAAGGGTCCTTCTCCAAAGGCTTCGAAAATAAATCTCAAGGACAGCAAGGTTACTAGATTTAAGAAGACATTGATTTTGCTTAAATTCAATAAAAAGCCATAAGTTATTCTTTATTTTTACAAAGGAACCATGTGTTTTTGTTCTGGATGTTATGAAATAAAGAAACTACAGACTACCACTACTAAAACTTGATCTTAAAATTTGTTTTTTAAATCATTGCATGAAATAGTGAACTTCCAGACTTGGTGGTGTTTTTAAAAAATATTTTTATTGATTTCAGAGAGGGAGGGAGATGGAAAGAGACAGAAACATCCGTGATGAGAGAGAATCATTGATTGGCTGCCCCCTGCGCACTCCACACCAAGGATCAAGCCTAGAACCCAGGCGTGTGCCCTGACCGGTTGAATCGTGACCTCCTGGTTTATAAGTCAATGCTCAACCACTAAGCCATGCAGGCCAGGCTTGGTGGTTTTCTTAAGTGTCAAAAAATTGTTTGGATTTGGAGATTATCCTTCTCCTTACAGATGCCTTTGGGCTTGTGTTACATGAATTCTTCTCCTGGTTCAAGTGGCCTTTCCATAGTAATATTTAGCTGATTATCTTGTCTTCTACTTTGTAGGATTGCTGAGTGTGACTATGGAATACTTCTTTGCTTAAAGTAGAGTCCCCTTTTTAAGAAACACTGTTTAGATATTGAAAACCTAACACTTGTACAGTGACAGAGACAACTGCTGGCATTTCTTCCATCTGAAATAGACCTTACTTCTCATCTATCTGACCATTAAATAGCTAAAAAGAAGCAAATTTCACTAAGTTTTAGGGCCAGCCAATGTCTGGAAACTGAATACAGATTTTTCATTTTAGATCACATGATTTTAGGTAAATAGCTTATATTTGTAGCTATAAAACTAACACTGAGTAATCTGATTGTGGCTCATTTACCAGAAGTTCTAAAAAGCCACTCATTCCAGCCATCAGATATATTGAGTATTAATTAAGTCAGTCTCTGGGCATGATGTGCTTTGGTTAGTTATAAAGAAAGGTCAAAATTGACTAAGGCTGGGTGGCTAAGTTGTTGGAGCATTGTCCCATGCATTAAAAGTTGAGTTTGATCCCCTTTTGGGGTGCATATAGGAAACAACAGATAGATGTCTTTATCTCTCACATTGATGTTTCTTTCTCTCTCCCTCTCTCTCTCAAATCATATTCTCACGTGAGGATTTAAAAAAAAATTTTCCAGCTGGTGTGGTTCAGTGGTTGAACATCAACCCATCCATTACTGGTATAGGCATATGCCTGGGTTGCTGGCTCTATCACTAATAGGGAGTGTGGCAGAGGCAGCTGATTGATTTTTCTCTCTCATTGATGTTTCTCTCTATTCTTCCCCTTTCTGTCTCTCTAAAATCAATTTAAAAAATTGACTAAGAAAAAGAAGGAAATTTAATAAAATAATTAAAATAATTTTAAATCACCTTAAATCACATTTCCTCTCAGGTAACACTAAATTACCAAATGAAATTTATCATGCAAAAATATAACTTAGAGAGAAATTTCATTTTCATATATCTCTCTCATACACTTTTTGTGTGTATGTTAATCTTCACCCGAGGATATTTTTTCCATTGATTTTTTGGTTTTTTGTTTGTTTTCTTTTTTGGTGGTGTATTTGGAAGGGAGGGGGAGAGACAGAAACATCGATGTGAGAGAGACATCGATTGGTTGTCTACTGCATGCACCCTGGTCAGGCCGGGGATCAAGCCTACAACCAAGGTATATACCCATGATTGGAATTGAATCTGGGACCCTTGATTCCATGGGCTGATGCTCTGTCCACTCAACCAAACTAACTAGGGCTCATGTACTTTTTTTTTTCCATCCTGACCCGAGGATATTTTTTCCATTAACTTTTAGAGAGAGTGAAGGGGGGCGGAGAGAGAGAGAGAGAGAAATATTGATGTGAGATAGACACATTTACTAGTTGCCTCCTGCACATGTCCTCACCCAGGGGATTGGGCCTACAAATGAGGTACATGCCCTTGACTGGAAATAGAACCTGAGACCCTTTGGTCCACAGACCAATGCTCTAATCATTGAGAAAACTGGCCAGGGCTATCTCGTATACTTTTTAACTTAAGGTTTTAAAATAGAATGTTCAAGATAATGATTGATTATAAGCATGAATTCGGGCTACACATAGTATTACTTTTTTAGGATAGTGATGAGGAAGATGAAGATGCTGAAAATGTTGAGGCTGCAAGCAGTGGAAAAGTCACCAGAAGTCCATCTCCAGTTCCTCAAGAAGAGCAAAGTGAACCAGAGATGACTGAAGAAGAGAAAGAGTATCAAATGGTAAAAATGTAAATTTATTTTTTTATTAAAATTGTGTTGAGGTATAATTGATGTATAATATAGGATTTATTTTGTTTACCAGGTGTACTGATTAATAATATGGATTTTTTTCAATAGTTGAAGTTACACATATGTTGATATATATGCGATTTGATATGTATGCTGTTTTGTTGTATTGATAACAAGCTTCAAAACTTAATATGTCAATTTGCTGAAGGTGTTAACATCATAGATATTTTTATACTTTTAAAAAAACCAAATTTCGTGCCAAAGAAGGAGCATTTGCTAGAAGTTTAATTCATTACTTTATTTTGAAGAAAAAGTTACAGTATACTTTGGGAAGCTTATGGTGAACATGCTCCATCTCAATATACTTGTGAACGCTGGTTTAAATCCTTTAAAAGTGATGATTTCGATGTGAAAGACAAAAGAGCATTCAGGTCAACCAAAAAAGTTTGAAGACCAACAGTTACATGCATTATTAGATGAAGATGGGTGTCAAACTCAAAAACAACTTGCAGAAAGATTGACCATTGCTCAGCAAACAATTTCCGATGGTTTACAAGCAATGGGAAAGATTTTAAAGGAAGGAAAATGGGTGCCATATCAACTGAATGAAAGACAAATGGAAAACCGAAAAGTCATCAGTAAAATGTTGCTTCAACAGCACAAAAGTCTTTCTGCATCGATTGAATTGTGACTAGTGATGAAAAGTGGATTTATTTTAAGAATCCCAAATGCACAAAATCATGGGTTGATCCAGGTCAACCATCAGCATTGACTGCAAGGCCAAATCTCTTTGGAAAGAAGACAATGCTCTGTGTTTGGTGGGATCAGGTAGGTGTGGTGTATTATGAGCTTCTAAAACCAGGTGAAACCGCAACAAAAATCAGTTTGAACCACACTTGATCGTGAAACGACTAGAATGTTCCAGAAGACACGGCAAAGTAATTTTGCTTCATGATAATGCACCACGACACACTTCAAAGCCAGTTAAAGAACGTTAAAAGATCTTGCCTGGGAAGTATTACCCACCCGCCGTATTCACCAGACCTTGCTCCTTCAGATTCCCACTTGTTCTGATGGATGGCACACGCACTTCCTGAGCAGCACTTCAAAACGTACACGAAGAAGTGGAAAATTGGGTCTCTGAATGGTTTGCCTCAAAACAAGAAAAGTTCTATTGGGACGGTATTCACAAATTACCTGAAAGATGGAGGAAATGTGTAGCTAGCAATGGACATTACTTTGAATAAAGCACTTTTGATGTTTCTCTTGAAATTATCGTGTTTTCTTTTATTAAAAAATCCACATCATTAACCGGTACACCTGGTATAATTTTTAAAAACTATTGGTTGGTATCTTAAATATTTAAACTGAGAACTCATGAAACAAGTATAAAGTATGTATTGATATATAAATTTCCTGGGTAATAATGTCTGCAAAATTCAGGTAACACCTAATATGAAATCACAACTTATAAAGCAATTACTAAGCACATTTCCTTATACCGCTGTTGTAATTAAACAATGTTTTACTATAGGGGGCAACATGTCTGTTATTTTCTAAGGTGTGTTTTTTTTAAATATATATATATGTATATATGTATATTTTTATTGACTTTAGAGAGGAAGGAAGAGGGAGAGAGAGAGAGAAACATCAATGATGAGTATCATTAATTGGCTGCCTCCTGCATACCCTCCACTAGTGATCAAGCCTGCAACCCCGGCACATGCCCTGACCGAGAATTGAACTGTGACCTCCTGGTTCAACCATTGAACCTTGCTGGCTGGGCTAAAGTGTGTTTTTCGAATAATGGGAAAAATTAAAAGACTTCAAAGAAAAAAAAAAAGACTTCATAGAATAAGTTTAGGAAGCACGAGTGGGAACACAAGTAAATGTATTTCTTCATTATAAAACTTCTCAAAGCCTTTAATATCCATGTTAATTCCTTTTCTGAGATTTGGAATATAAACTGCTGTGTTTTCTTTTTTTTTTTTTTTTTTTTTAATTTTTATTTAAACTGCTGTGTTTTCCATGTTGAAAGACCTGTGATCTTTGGAATGTGTTTAGAAGATGCTGATTTAGTGCACTCTTATTTCAGTAGATTAGTACTATGATCTGGAGCCCAGAGGCAAAGAGACACGTAGTCTGCATTTGAAGGGGCTGTTGATAGCCAAACCATTGCTAGAGTCCAGCTCTATTTCAAGTCTAATGTACTTTATATTACAGCATTCAAGAAAAAAAGGACTTCATTTGACAAAATGAAATAACTGCCTTTTCCTTATTTTCTCTCCTCAAATTTTACCTTGAGCTGGGGGTTAAGTTCCTAAGTGACTTAAGAAGCTAGTGTTGTGTTGCTTTCTAATAGTATTAAGTAAAAGGATAACTCATTTATTTCTTTAATCCATATGATTTTGAAAAATTTTAAAGTTCTTATAATTTAGAATTATTTTCAAGGTATTCTGTTCATTGGAATGACAGGTCTGAAATGTTTTATAAAATAAAACTTTGCCTTTTATTTTTCACTAGTACAGGCTAATTTTTTTTTCTTTATTGATTAAGGTCTTACATATGTGTCCTTATCCACCCATTGCCCCCCCCCCCAAAGCTTTGCCTTTTAATTTTTTGAAAATGTCAAACTGTGTTATTAGTAACTATAATAATTTAATTAGAAACAATATATATTTCTTAGATGTTATTGACAAAAATGCTTTTGACTGAAATTCTACTGGATGTCACAGATGAAGAAATTTATTATGTAGCCAAAGATGCACACCGGAAAGCAACAAAAGGTATATTGTGGGTGTTCTTGGCTTTGTTCTTCAGGGGGTGTTATGGTTTTGGTGGCTATTTTGGACTTTTTTTGTTGTCCTTGTTGAAATAGTAGCAGATATTTGAATATTCTCTTCTTGCATGTTTTACTCTTTTGGAAAGTTAAGATTTATAGACACCATATTACAACTATACAGATATTTTTGTTTAGTCCAAACTCTCTGAGCACAAGTTCATAATTACGCTGTTCTATAAAATGTATTGTGGAAAATTCTTGATGATGTTCAATTTATTTCACCTGATTTTTTTTATAGATACCATGTTATTGGCATGTGATTTCTAATGCAATTTAGTTTTACTAATGCATTATGAACCTTCAGAGTTTTCACAGTTTACCACTTATAATTCTTATAGAGCTAGTTAGTGATTTTCCCACTTAGCCCTCATATATTTAGTAACACTTAAAAAAATATACTGAAAGCAAAATTTAAATTATGGGCCATACCTCAAAAATAAAAATACCAATATGCTGTCAACATTTTTCCTCATTATAAACCGATTTCAACTCACATCAGAATTATACTTTCAAGGCCAGACATGCTACTGGTTTAAAATGAATGTTATGTTTTTAATGTTTCTTCTCTCCCCAAGAAGCAGCAATAGTAGTAGATTTAACAATACCATAGACTCTCATGACTATGAAATCGTGGCTATTTGTGTTAACATGTTGTTCCTGTTGTTGATGTGATACAAAGCTCCTGCAAAACAGCTGGCACAGTCCAGTGCACTGGCTTCCCTCACTGGACTCGGTAAGTGTTCTCCTTATTTGTAAGAGGGCCTTAAAGGGAAAAATCACACTTACCTTGTCTCTACATGTTCTACTTTGAAACTGTGCTGTTCCTACTCAGTTTATAAAATCTGAGATCTTAGGTTATATCAGTCTCTAAAAGGTTTGCCTTTTTTTCTTTACCAAAGCATTCACAGTGGGACTATTGTAAATGTGGTGACTAATTCATAGTTAACGAGGCAAGTTGTAATAGTTATAATTTAGCCATGCTAGTATTTAAGCTCACTTTCAAAATTGTTGCCTTAGAGAGGAACCTATCCACTAATGGTTTTAAGGACCTTTATTTATATTGTGTTGCAGCAAGTTAGGTTTACCATAGAGGATAGGGTTTATCTTACATTACCATAGTAGTGATGTGTCATAATTTTCTATTTGCATGTTATATTATCAAGTATATAAAAGCTTGAATTTGCCTTTTCCACATTATTTCAAAAATTAATCTTTGTGAGGATCAACAAAAATGGCTAGAACCAAATGCCCATGTGATTTTGTTATTACTATTTAGATCACTTCAGGGTGGGGAGTAGTTTTAGCATCATACCATTTCTGCACAGTCAGAATTACAGTATTCTAATTTTTTTAGGGGAAAAATACTTAGCATACTAACTGGGGATTTCTAAGCTTTGAACAATGAAAAAGTTAATTGAACTATTTTTAGGATCATCATAAATTTTAAGGTAGTTGAATTGATTATGCTTTAGTAAGGCTTTGTTACTACCCTATTAAATGGTTTTATTGGTTAGCATGGACAGTAAAACAAAACCATTATCACAATTTATTTATGGTGACAAATATATGAAATATTCCAGAAAGAATAAGATACTGAGTATCAATTTTCATGAGGTTTCCTATGAACTACTTACACATTGGGATTTATACTTCTCCCCACCCCGAATAAGTAGATTCTTCCAACAAAATACAATGTAAAAAAGAAATGCGCTTTCTTCTTGGACCTTAAAAAGTTTTTAGTGCACAGGATAATTTTTCCATATGATGGACTGGGCTTTATGCACACAGGTGGACTGGGTGGTTATGGATCAGGAGACAGTGAAGATGAAAGGAGTGACAGAGGCTCTGAGTCGTCTGACACTGACGATGAGGAATTACGGCACCGAATTCGGCAAAAACAGGAAGCTTTTTGGAGAAAAGAAAAAGAACAGCAGCTGTTACATGATAAACAGATGGAAGGTACAACTTTTACATTCACCTAAATTTGTCCAGTTTTGTTTGTGTTTCTTTACATTTTTCAAACAATCTAAAGTATCGAAGTATTGAGGCTACATTATAAATAATAAATGAGTTGTAACTGAAACTAAGGATTTTGGCTTATTTGTAATTCTGATCAAATGTAAACTTAAAGTTAATTGTAGTATTGAAAATATAGTTTAGGAAAGGTAAACTTTTGTCTGGGAGAGATTAATTTCAGGGGCTATAAATTAAGCCATTTCAGTGTATTTTTATTTCTTGTTAAAGTTCTTTTAAAAAGTTTTGAAATGGCAAAATATATTTGTAAAACTATTGAAAAGTAATTTGCAGCTAGGATACTTAAGGATAATAGAGGACTTTTTAGAAGTTTTTTATATAAATTAATGTAATGAGTACAGATAATCCTCAGGTTATGTCAGACTCAACGTATGTTGTTTCATCGTTACGTCTTGTTCTATTGTTATAGTCCGGGAACATGGGAATTTTTCATTGTACATTGTACTAAGTCGTATTTTTTTTGGTCTTTTTTCTATTTCAGAAGAAAAGCAACAAACTGAGAGGGTTACAAAAGAGATGAATGAATTTATCCATAAAGAGCAAAATAGTTTATCATTACTAGAAGCAAGAGAAACAGACGGTGATGTGGTTAATGAAAAGAAAAGAACTCCAAATGAAACTACATCAGTTTTAGAACCAAAAAAAGATCATAAAGAAAAAGAGAAACAAGGAAGGAGTAGATCAGAAAGTTCTAGTAGTGGTAGTTCCAGTAGCAATAGCAGAACTAGTAGTACTAGTAGTACTGTCTCTAGTTCTTCATACAGTTCTAGCTCAGGTAGTAGTCGCACATCTTCTCGATCTTCTTCTCCTAAAAGGAAAAAGAGACATAGTAGGAGTAGATCTCCAACAATTAAAGCTAGACGTAGTAGGAGTAGAAGTTATTCTCGCAGAATTAAAATAGACAGCAATAGGGCTAGGGTAAAAATTAGAGATAGGAGAAGATCTAATAGAAATAGCATTGAAAGAGAAAGACGAAGAAATCGGAGTCCTTCCCGAGAGAGACGTAGAAGTAGAAGTCGCTCAAGGGATAGGCGAACCAATCGGTCCAGTCGCAGTAGGAGTCGAGATAGACGTAAAATTGATGACCAACGTGGAAATCTTAGTGGGAGCAGTCATAAACATAAAGGTGAGGCTAAAGAACAAGAGAGGAAAAAAGAGAGAAGTCGAAGTATAGATAAAGATAGGAAAAAGAAAGACAAAGAAAGAGAGCGTGAACAGGATAAAAGAAAAGAGAAACAAAAAAGGGAAGAAAAAGATTTTAAGTTCAGTGGTCAGGATGATAGGTTAAAAAGGAAACGAGAAAGTGAAAGAACATTCTCTAGGAGTGGTTCTATATCTGTTAAAATCATCAGACATGATTCTAGACAGGATAGTAAGAAAAGTACTACCAAAGATAGTAAAAAACATTCAGGCTCTGATTCTAGTGGAAGGAGCAGTTCTGAATCTCCAGGAAGTAGCAAAGAAAAGAAGGCTAAGAAGCCTAAACATAGTCGATCGCGATCCATGGAGAAATCTCAAAGGTCTGGTAAGAAGGCAAGCCGCAAACACAAGTCTAAGTCCCGATCAAGGTAGTATACTTTTTAAAGTATTTTGTCTGATTTTTTTAAAAATTTGAATTTATTCAAAGTTGAAAGTGTCCTTTCTCTCTCTCTTTAATAAACTCAGATTGGTACTTGATAAATGATCATAGTTTTAAATAATTTTAGAAATATAATATTAGTTATTTAAAAATTACAGATTCTTTAGTTTAAAATACATTTTTATTTTTAAATTTTGTCTTTCCCTTTTTTTCCAGATCAACAACCCCTCTCCGTCGTAAACGCTGAGGAATGATGTGGCAAGAATGCCATGATGTTTAAAAAATTCCATGAGTTTTAAGGGCTTGTCTCATTATAGAGGCACATTGTGGCTGTGTAGGTGAAACCAGAATTTTTTTTTTTTAATCTGTAAATAGGTGTACTTTTTCCAAATGCTGCTCCGTTAATAGGATTTCTTTGTATTACTTTTTTTTTCCAAAAAAAATAGTGCACAATAAGACTATAAACATGCCATTCTCTTTCAGCTGTAATATTCTTAAAATTATTCTTGAATGTACTGTGATGTCAATAAAGCTCTTTAGTTCATTTTTGTTAACCTCTTGCACCTTAATTTTATGATTTTAATCTAAGGAACGTACTTTTATAAAAAGGCAGCTGGAACTTTGTATAACAAGTTTTAAAGGTACTTCCTCCCATATCCCCCCCCCAAAAAATGGTTTTATCTCAGTAGTATGTCAAAGTTTGCAAATTTGTACCCATGGATTTTTGTCAAATTCCAACTTTAAGGGTGTGGAAGAGGGCCAGAAACAGACATTTACTTTTTATTTGGAATCATTAAACAGCTTTCTAAACTTTTCCTATTTAGGGGATTTTCAAGTAATATATTCTCTCTGTGTATAAAGTATGGTTTACTCCTGTAAAATGAAATTGCTGGATTCAATCAAACCAGTGTACCAATTAGAGTTATTATAAGGAATGATTGTGTTTGATTCTATTAGTCAAGTCTAGAACTATATTCTGCAGTTACTCACTTCTGTTTTAGAAGTGTATTTGAAACACTTTGGGGTTATTACAGAAATAAAACTCACAATTCAATATATTTATTTATATTTTTTTAAAGTATATGGCCAGCTCAGTGGAGAAATGCTGTATTATGCAGGCTGTGTGAGTCTCAATTTGAAATGGTTTTGTTTTGTTAGCTTCTTAAAATTAGGCTCAGTGAGTGGTCTAGCAGTTTAAGGCAGTTATAACTTATGAGTAAAATGAAGGCTCTACAGGCATTTTTAATGCTAAGCTGCTTTCAGGGTTCATTTTTATGTGATTATTCACTTATGCCACAATAATCAGATACGTCTCTAAAAACAAATGCTTTTAAATTTTAATTTAAAAAGAGCAGGTGCAGGTCACAGAAATGTTTTAAAGTATGCCTTTTTACCAGCAATAGTTAATTTTAAAATAAGCCAGAATTTTGCCAAGATCAATATTTCCTCAGAACGAAGATGGAAATAGATTTGTGTAGTGTGCTCTTGTACCTCTACATAGTTCTTAAATAATTTTGAGCAGTTATGCATTTATCTAGAGGAAATAAATCAACTGTGAATAAATGCATGTTTACCAAAATGGTTGTTTTACAGTGTATTCAGTTCTGATATTTATGAAGTTGACATTTCACAGAATAACTTTTAAATAGTTTAGAATTCTATATAGTTTAGACATCGGTCACATCTGGAGACTGAATAAAGGAAAGTGTGCAATATTTTTTATGTAGGTGAGCTAACATGGTATACCTAATTGTAGAATTACTCAATTAATTTGTAATAGATAAGTTGTATAACATTTTCATATCTTAAAATGTTTTTTAGATCAATCTTCAAGTGAAATAATATTTTCAAAATAAAATTCTACGGAAAAGTTCTGCTGGCTATGATATGCACATTTTTGGGCAAGATATGAACTAGAGCCAAAAGCAGTATTTGAAAGCTTTATTTACTCTGCCATAATATGCAAGCCTCTTATTAAATCTGTAGATATTTTTAAAAACACAGTCATGATGTGTGTGATTATTAGTAGACACATTAGTGTTATAGATATTTGTCTTTTTTATGGATAATTTAGAGAATTCATCATTTCATTGACATGTAATGAAGTATGTTTACCTTGAATGGTAAGATTTTATAAAATAGGTCTTCCATGATTTGGGATGTGAATGCTAAAACTTACACATAAGTTCATTAAATGTATAACTTAATTATGAAATCTTCTAAATGACACCACCAGAAAATTAATAGATTCAGTTTTTGAGACAATCATTGGTCTGGATTGGTTAATAACAACTGTCTTAAGAGATTTAAAAAAAAAAATTTCTAGTGTATTTATCATATTTGTTCTTGTGGAATGGAGGTAAACCACACCAAGAGCATAAAATGTAATTTGGAAGAAGTAATTATAAGATTTGTTTCAGGCCCCAAAATACAAATAAAAATTGGTGTGGAATCTCAGTGTATGTTTTCTGCCATTGTAAAATGTCTTTTTTAGTATCTTTCTAATATACAGTAGGTGAATTTCATAAACATATAGTTTCTTTTTACCTAGGTATTATGTAAGTTCTAAAGTTCCTATAATATTGTCTTCTGGAAATCTTTTTATTTAAACTGAGTTTTTCTTCTGTTAAATATATTAAAATGTTTTAATTTACTGAAGTTTCTAAAATGGTCTACAAAGCATGGTTTAATGGAAATAGCGATATATTGGATTGTCCTGGCTCTAATACTTGATGTATTTCGAGCAAATCACTTAATCATTATGAGCCTTATTTCTTCAACTATATAAGGGTGGCATTAGATTATTTCCAAGATCTTTAACACTTAAAGCCCTTAAGTTCTTCAAAATTAAGTAGAATTTGGTCATAAAGTCTAAACCTAAATGAAAAAAGGGGCTTTTTATTAGTCCTAAAATAACTCATGCTGTATTATGCAGGTTTGTGTCAGTTTAACATGGCATTTACTTTTAATTTTTTTTAAATCCTCACCTGAGGATACTTTTTCCATTGATTTTCAGACAGAGTGGGAGGGAGGGGGAAGAGAAGCAGACAGAGAAAAAAATCAACATCAATTGCTTGTCTCTCAATGCGCCCGACTGGGATTGAACCCACAACTGAGGTACATGCCCTTGACCAGGAATCATACCCAAGCCCCCTCTGAGACCCTTCCGTGTGCAGGCTGAAGCTCTATCCACTGAACTACAGAGCCAGGGCTAACGTGGCATGTCAAGTTTCATTTATACCATAAAGGTTTATCAGATATAGAGTTCTCTAAACACACATAGGTTAAATCTGTCATACTCTGATTATGGTAAGTTAAATTTATTCTGATAATTCTAGTTAACCAATTTATGTGTAAATTTACCAGTTAAACTCTGAGTGGATATAGTAGTATATCATTTTAAAGGAATAACACTTAGCTGTAAAAGGAGCACATTACCCTTGACTTGAATGAAAAGAGTTTTATGTAAAATTGAATTTCAAAATTATTAAAGATTTTTAGTTTTACAGTAAAATTGTAGATTAGTTGACAACACATTTATGGGTGATACCATAGTGATGCTCTGGGAGCTAACTCCAACAATGGCTATATACCATATGACAACTGCAAATCCTCTGGGAAAGCCTTTTGCATTTGTAGAGAAAAAACATATGAGCCAGTTCTGCTTATCTGAGTCAAACTGACAGTACTCAAGAAGCTTTTGTTTCCTCTCAACACATTACTGGTTGCCTTTCTTGAACTGAATGTGGGAAGGCTCTGAAGCTCAGTGAGGTGGTACATTCAAAGCAAGTACATTTCAATAAAGCTCTTAGAACTTAATCATGCACTTTGCTTTTTTTCTTGCATCTGTTACTCCAGCAAATATTTAACACATGCTGAAGAGTCAAGGGTCTTTTATGCAGTGCTTTCTGCCATCTTGAGAGGAGCTCTGAAGAGATGGCTGAGGTCCACAACCACTCTTAGGATGAGGTCAATATTTTACTAAGAAGCCGTAAGTGAAAGGCCATTACTGAGTTATGTAACAGGAGTATAAATCCCCTAAGAGACATCTGTTAAATATGAAATAGAGCTACCAGGGAATAAAAGAAAAGTGAGGACATAGCAGGAACATGATTGATGGCTACTTTGGCCATGATGTCATGTAGGGATAGGCATAATAGAAGGATCTTTGAAGTTCGTTTATGATAATAGAAACATCCTATAGTTTAATTGCACATACAATTTGACACGTTGAGGGTGAATAACTATATATAAAAAAAACATACACCAAGTGCAACCGTGATTAGATGGACTCCAGACTGCGAGAGTGGATCCCGGAACCTTTCCGTTGAGGATCTTTTACCGGAGGGACCGGAAAAGACGTGGATCCTCTGTCGCGATGTGGGTGGTGCGCAAGCTGAGCTCCTGCTGGAGCCGGTCTTCAGGAGTGTTTACATCTAGGTGTCGGGCTACGCAGGCCAACTCTTCTCGCTCAACCCCTTCGGCGGGTGAGTAGGCGCCGAGGTCCGCCGCACGCGCCCACCCGGCGGACCCGCTGCTGTGCGCAGGCGCAGAGGGCGGCAGCACGCTCGGCTCCGCGCGGGTCTGGACGAGACCCGTGCCTACCGCCCAGGCCTCGCTGTTCGCGGAATGGCGGCTGGCGGCCGGGGCTATCGCCCACCTCTTCGCAGAGACTGGGAAGAATGGCTGAAGGCTCGCCGGGGCCGAGGGGAGCGCAGCCCGCGGGCCTGCGCCGTAGATCCAGCGGCTTTTGTCGCCATTTGGTTGTGTGAGTTCCTTAGGAGCCGCAGCTGCCTGCGCGCCGGAGTCTCAAGGTCGTTGTGCGCTTTCTTCCTTCGCTGGCGGGAAGGGACGCCAGTTGGTGTCTGTTGCACAAACACAATAGCGCTGTATTGTGTCTTGTTTGCGCTTGTCTTGCCACTCTTCAGGAATGATTTAAGGCAGCTATACCACTTTTTGATTGATAGGTTAATTCAACAGACTGTTGGCAGCGATTAAGAAAATAATGCACTGTACTTGATGCCTGTAGAAAACAGATTATTTGCTCCCAGTGTTAACCAGAAAGTTAAGTTCAGTCTTTAATGAAGCTCATTTAATAAATACTGTATGCCAGGCACTGGGAATTTTAAAATGAATGATAGCTCAAGGGCCTCTAAAAAATATAAGGATACAACTAAGAGTAGGATATAATGACCCAAAAAAGGAAACGTTGAAGGCCCACCAATAGGGTTATGTTGGTCCTCTCATACAGTGAAGACTGGTCTAGCCAACAAAAAGGGTGATTGAGCCCTAGTCCGGTGGCTTGGTTGAAGCATAGTTCCATACCCCAAAAAGATTGTGGGTTGGATTTCTGGTCAGGCACATACCTAGTTTTGGGTTAGTACCTGGTGGGGGCATCTACCGGAGGCAACCAATGGATCTCTCTCCCCCCATCCCCTTCCCTCTTTCCTCTCTCAAATCAATCTTCCTATATAATCAAACCCTAATATGCAAATTGACCAAATGGGATGTACAGTGGCTATGACAACCACCAAGGGTCGGAAGCTCAACACAGGAACTGCCACCTGCACAGTGTGCTCCCACAGGGGGAGCACCCCTCAGCCAGAAGTGAGGCTCATGGCTGGTGAGCACAGGGGTAGCCTGGCTGCAGAGAGCAACCGTGGTAGCAGGAGTCTCCCTCTGCTGCAGGGTGGCGGTAAGGAGCGAGGGGTCCGGGACTGCAAGAGTGATGTCTGACTGCTGACCCAGACTGCAAGAGGGTGCAGGTCAAGCCAAGGGACACCCCCCCCCCTCCAGTGCACAAATTTTGTGCACCAGGCCTCTAGTAAAAACATATTCTTGGGTAAGGATTAAAAAACAAAAAGGAATGATTTAAATTACTGTGTATCCACCTGGAAAAATTATTAGGCTATAGTATTAAAGTGTTATAAATTAGTGTGTAGTATGAACTTGGAGCTATATAGATGGAGATAGAATAGAAATACATAAAAATTTTAGTAGTGACTATCTGATGGAGTTGGTGATCTATCATTTAATCATATGCTTTTTGGAATTACTTTCAGTAAACATGTTTTTTATAATCAGAAATTTAGAAAAAAATACAATATAGCTATTTCTAAATATTGCGAGTGAACATAGAAGGAGCACCTAATACATATTTGGGATCATGTGATCCTCTTAAATAGGTATATAGGGAGTTGTCTTGAAGGAGCTGGCCAGTGTTAAAAGCAGGTAGAGTGGCCAAAGGCACCAGCTTGAATATCTGTGAGGAGGTTCCTGGGAAACTGCAAAGTGTTCCTTGGAAAGTAGTGTAGATGGAGGGCTGTACATGAGATCAGGGTGGCAAGGGATGAGAGAGTAGACTTTTTAGGCCATGACAAGTCCTGAAAGGCCAGGTGTACCTCCTGTGGGTGACAATTTGGAGGATAGTGGGAAATGACAGAAGAAGCAACATAGTCAGGCTTGTTTTGAAGAAAGAAAGAAAGAACACTTGGCCTGGCTGGTGTGGCTCAGTGGTTAAGTGTTGACTTATGAACCAAAAGGTCATGGGTTGATCCCCATTCAGGGCACATGCCCGGGTTGCAGGCTTGATCCCCAGTGGGGACTGTGCAGGAGGCAGCCAATTGATGATCTCTCTCATCATTGATGTTTCTATCTCTCTCTCCCTTTCCCTTCCTCTCTGGAATCAATAAAATATATATTTTTTAAAAAATTAAGAACTAACCGTTGGCAGTTGTATAGAAAAGTGGCACAGAGGCAGGCAAGACTAGGTTCCATGAGGCCTTAGAGTAGTCCAGATAATAAATGATGATTGCTGGCCTAAGATATTGGCAGGGTATGGGTTTTGTTCACTATCAATGTGATACCTTATAGGGGCTGGATAAATGACTTTTGAAGTAAATGAAATTTCCCTCCATTACTTTAAAATCTCAAATATAAGAATGATCACAGATTCCTGTAGAAAAGGAATTGGTAGCATCCTATTTATTAATACAAACTGACTTCTTTCTCTCAATTATGGTGAGATGTTTTTTAAAGCCCTTGAGAATTCTATATGATTGCATATAAGTTCTTTGGTTGCTCTCTCCTCCTTACCCCCACCTTCCCTCTGAGGTTTGACGGTCTGATCAATGCTTCTCTTTCTCTGTATCTGTTTTTTTTTTCCTGTGTCTGTTTTTGTTCATCAGTTTATGTTGTTCATGATAGTCCATAAATGATTTAAAATATACTTTTATTGATTTCAGAGAGGAAGGGAGAGGAAAAGATAGAAACATCAATGATGAGAGAGAATAATTGATTTGCTGCCTTCTGCACACCCTTTACTGGGGAATCGATCCTGAAACCTGGGCACGTGCCCTTGATCGGAATCAAATCTGGGACCCTTCAGTCCGAGGCCGAAGCTCTATCCACTGAGCCAAACCAGCTAGGGCACCTCTTTGTACTTTTAATATAAAATGTTTTATTTTGACCTTGGCCCTGGGCCAGATTAGAGTGTCATCCGTACACACCAAAATTGTGGGTTTAATCCCTGGTCGGGGCACACACAAGAATCAGCCAATGAGCTCTGACCTGTGTGTCTCAGTGGTTAGAGCATCCACCCGCATCCAAAGATCACGGTTTGATTACTGGTCTAGGGCACATACCTGGTTTGCAGGCTTGTTGTCTAGTTCCAGGTGGGTGTGTGCGGCAGGCAACCAATGTGTCTCTCTCGCATTGATGTTTCTCTCGCCCTCCTCTCTCCCTTTCTACTCTTTCTAAAAGTCAATGGAAAAAATATCCTCAGGTGAGGATTACCAAAAACAAACAAACAAACAAAAACATTCAACCAATGAATGCATAAATCTGTGAAACAACAAATGGATTTCTCCCTTCCTCTCTCTCCCTCTCCCCCCCACATCCTTCTCTCTCTCTCCCTCTTCCTCTCTCTCTAAAATCAATCAATAAAATTTTTATTTTGAAATAATTTAAGACAAGAAGTTGCAAAGATAGTAGAGAAATTTCCATATGCCCTTCACCAATTCCTTAGTGATAACATCTTAACCTAATTGTAATACACTAGGGGCCAGGTGCATGAAATTCATGCATGGGTGGGGGGATTCCTCAGCCCAGCCTGCCCCCTCTCACACATATTGGGAGCCCTCAGGGGGTGTCCTACTGATGGCTTAGGCCCACTCCCTGCTCCCCTTGGGGAGTAGGCATAAGCTGCAGTCTGGCCTCCCTTTGTGGGAGGCGATCAGGCTAATCAGGGGAAGCCACCAGCCCCATCATCCCACTGCTGCAGCCACTGCCAGTCACTGCAGCCACCAAGGTGTTTTCATTAACAAGGACTCCATTCCCTTCACCGTGAAAAATTGACAACTTTCTTTAGGCATTTTCAAGATGTGTCTTTCATAGGATATGACATTTCTTTCTTTCTTTTTTTTTTTTTATCCTCACCTGAGGATATGTTTCTATTGATTTTTAGAGAATGTGGAAGAGAAAGGAAAAACAGAGAGAAACATCCAAGTGAGAAGAACACTTTGATTGGTTGCCTCCTGCATATGCCCTGATCTGGACCCTGGTCAGGGAGGAGCCTGCAACCTAGGTTCATGCCCTTGGTCAGAATTGAATCCAGACCCTGCAGTCAGCAGGCTGAGGCATTATGCACTGAGCCAAACCAGCTAGGGCATGATACGACATTTCTTAGCCCTCCAGCTGCGGACCTTCATTTTTTTTCTCCAGGAGTGTGGTAGAAAAACCCTAGATCACCTTTTGGATTCTTATTACCCAAGTTACTAAGAATATTACCAGTGGCATACAGGGAACTTAGCCAATGAGCAGTCAGAAAAGGTGTTTCCTCTGTAGTTCACTCTGATCACCAGCTCCACCCCTGCCCCTCCAATCCCAGCCCTACTCCTGCCCAGGCCTGTAACCTCTAGCCGAGGCTGCAGGCCTGGGCAGAAGACACCCAAGCCCCTCCAATTGCCGGCTTCACAGAGCCCAAGCCTCTGCCATTGCTGACTCCGCCCTCGCCCCACTGGCAGCCTCTGGCCAAGGCTACAGGCCTGGGCAGAGGACCCCTAGGCCCCTGCATTGCTGGCTCTGCCCCTGCCCCTCCGATCACCAGCTCTGCCCCTGCCCAGGCCCTGAGATTGCTGTCTCTGTCCCTGTCCCACTACAGCCTCTGGCTCTTTAAATACTGCTTTAAATAAGGATGGCCATTGCCGGTTCCACCCTTGAGCCTCTGGCCAAGGCTACAGGCCTGGGCAAGAGACCCCTAGATCCCAGCTTTGCCAGCTCCACCAGTGCCCAGACCCCTGCGATTGCAGGCTCTGCCCCTGCCCCTCCAGTTGCTGGCTCTGCAGAGCCCAGGCCCCTGTGATCTCTGGCCTTGTCCCTACCCAGGCCTGAGGCCTCTGGCCCAGGCCTTATGCCTGGGTAGGACATCCTCATACCCCTGCAATCATCAGCTCTGCCCCTGCTCCCTCCCATCACCAGCTCCGCCCTTGTCCATGCCTAATGCCTCTGGCGAAGGCCTCTGGCCTGGGAAGAGTACCCCCAGCCCCCTCTTATCGCCTGTTCTGCCCCTCAGGCCCCCCCGCCTCTCCCACCACTTGCCTGGCTAATAGGCCTGACCACTTTAGTGGCAGGGCTGATCCGGACTGGGCACTGCCATCTTGTGGTTATGGGCGCTGCCATCTTGTGGCTATGGGGCGGCCATCTTTGTGATGGAGTGATGCCTAATTTGCATCTCAATCTCTTATTAGATAGGATTGGGGCTATGGGTGCCACCATCTTGTGGCTATGGAGGCAGCCGTCTTTGTGATAGTGTGATGCCTAATTTGCATATTACTTCTTTATTAGATAGGACTAGAGTCCCGGTGCATGAAATTTGTGCACGGGGGGTGGGTGTCCCTCAGCCCAGCCTGCATCTTTTCTAATCTGGGACTCCTTGGGGGGTGTCCGACTGACAGTTTGGGTCTGATCCCACAGGCAGTCAGACAGCCTCACAATCTGGGACTGCTGGCTCCCAACCACTCGCCTACCTGCCTGCCTGATTGCCCCTAACTGTCCTCCCTTGCAGGCCCAGTCGCCCCCAACTTCCCTCCCCTGTTGATCTGGTCACCCCCAACTGCCCTCCCCTGCTGGCCTGGTTGCCCCCAACTGCCCTCCCCTGCTGGCCATCTTGTGGTGGCCATCTTGTGTGAGGGTGTGATGGTCAATTTGCATATTACCTCTTTATTATATAGTAATATTAATATCTACATTCAAAAATATTTTATTGACTTCAGAGAGGAAGGGAGAGAAACAGAGAGATGGAAACATCAGTGATAAGAGAGAATCATTGATTGGCTGCCTCCTGTACACCCCCTACTGGGGATCAAGCCCACAACCCCAAGCATGTGCCCTTGACCAGAATCGAACCTGGGACCCTTCAGTCTGCAGGCCAGTGCTCCATCCACTGAGCCAAACCAGCTAGGGCATTAATATCTACTTTTGTCTGCTTGCTTTGGGTTTATTTTACTTTCCTTTTTCTAGTTTCTTTAGGTGGTAATTTAAATTGTTGACTTGAGACCTTTCCTTTTTTCTGATATGCATATTTAGTGCTATAAGTTTCCCTTTAAATATTGCTTTAACTATGTATATAGATTTTTATATATTGTATCTTTTAATTTATTTCAGTTTGTTTCCCTGAGACTTTGTCTTGACTCATGGATTGTTTAGAATTGTGTTGCTTAATTCCTAAGTGTTTTGTTCTTTTCATGTTATCTTTCTGTTATTTCTAGTTTGAGTACACTATAGTCAGAGAACATAGTTTATATGATTTCACTTATCTTAAAGTTTTGAAGGTTTCTTTTATAACCCAGGATATGGTCTATCATTATGAATGCTCCATATATACTTGAAAGAATGTACATTTTATTTTTGTTTGGGTAGAATGTTTTATAAATTTCAATTAGAATGTTTTATAAATTTCAGTTAGATTAGGGTGGCTCAGTTGGTTGGAGTTTCATTCCATACATCAAAAAGTTTGCGAGTTTGATTTCTGGTCAGGGAACATACCAAAGTTTTGGATTCAATCCCTAGTTATGGTGTGTACCAATCAATGTTTCTCTCTTTCTCTCTCTCCTCCCCACCTCCCCCGCTCTCTAAAATCAATAAACATATCCTCAGGTAAGAATTTAAAAATATTCAATTAGATTTTGTTGGTTGATGGTGTTATTCATTTCTTCTATATCCTTGTTGATCTTATGTCTAGTGGTACTATCTATTACTGAGAAAGGGGTGTTGAAATTTCCAAATATAGTTATAGATTTACTAGAGGCCCAGTGCACAAAAATATGTGCACTCTGGAGGGGGGGTCCCTCAGCCTAGCCTGTGCCCTCTTGCAGTCTGGGATCCCTTGGGGGATGTCCACCTGCTGGCTTAGGCCCGTTCCCCAAGGAATCGGGCCTAAGCTGGCAGTTAGACATCCCTCTGGCAGCCTGGGAGCCCTTGGGGAATGTCCACTTGCTAGTGGGGAGCAGACCTAAGCTGCAGTCAGAAATCCTTAGTGCTGCTGAGGAGGTGGGAGAGGCTCCCACCACAACCACTGTACTACTGGCAGCCATCAGCCTGGCTTGCAGCTGAACAGAGCTCCCCCTGGGGGAGCGCACTGACCACCAGGAGGCAGCTCCTGCATTGAGCATCTTCCCCCTGGTGGTCAGTGTGTGTCATAGCGACCAGTCATTCCCAGTTGTTCTGCTATTAGGGTCAATTTGCATATTATCCTTTTATTATATAGGATTTCTCCTCTTAGTTCTATTTTTGCTTCTTGTGTTTTGAAAGCCTTGTTTGGCACATACACATTTAGGATTGGTTTATTTTCTTGGTGGATTGTCCTTATCATAATGTAACGAGGGGCCCAGTGCACAAAAATTTGTGCACTCGGGGGGTGGGGGTCCCTCAGCCTGGCCTGTGCCCTTTTGCAGTCTGGGACACCTCGGGGGAGATGTCCACCCACTGGCATGCCTGGCTAGCCTGGGTGAGGGGCTGAGGGCCATTTTCAGGCTGCCCACAGCCCCTTCAGGGTTTGTGCACTGGGAAGTGGGAGGGCTGGTGAGTGCAGGCCTGGACATTTCCCACCGGAGGGTTTACGATCGCACACGCCTGGTGAGCCCCTACTGCTGAGGGGACACACCTGACGCAGAGCTGGGTGGCGAGCCAGGGGCGGACGCTGGTGCAGTATCCCTCGGTGGGGCCCTGCTGCTGAGCAACACACCCGGGGTGGAGCCGGGCAGTGGACTGGCTTCAGATGCTCCACACTGTGCAGCAGACGCTCCCACACGCCCTGTGGAGGCCCCTGGGGGACGGATGAAGGTAGTGGACCCTGGAGGGGTGCTCCCGCACGCCCCCGAGGAGGCCCCCGGGGTGGAGCCAGGCAGCTGACCCAGGACAGGCACTCCTGGACACCCCAAGGAGGCCCTCGGGGGGCAAAGCCAGGCAGCAGACCCAGGACAGCTGCTCCTACATGCCCCACAGAGGCCCCTGTGCTCCCACATGCCCCGCAGAGGCCCCCAGGGAGTGGAGACAGGCAGTGGACCTGGGACAGGCACTCCTGGATGCCCCGAGGAGGCCCCCGGGGGGTGGAGCCAGGCAGCAGACCCTGGACTGGCGCTCCTGCATACCTGGTGGAGGCCCCTGGGGGGCGGAGCCAGGCAGTGGAGCCAGGACAGCTGCTCCTGGATGCCCTGAGGAGGCCCCAGGCCAGACCCCCCCCACACTGAGCTGACACTCCTGGCACAGCTATGCCAGCCACGGAGGCTCCCAATGCAGAGCCGCCCTGCCAGCCTCCATCTTGGCTGGGTTAATTTGCATACAGCCACTCTGATTGGCTGGTGGGCCTGGTCGTGAGCAGAGGCTCAGCCAGCCTAGGCAGCCAGTTGCAACAGAAGCCTCTGGTTTGCTCTAGCTCCGTGGCTGCTGGCCTCCATCTTGGCTGGGCTAATTTTCATACAGCCACTCTGGTTGGCTGGGAGGCGTGGCTTAGGTGTCTCAGGCAACAGTCAATTTGCATATTACTCTTTTATTATATTAGACTAGGGGCCCGGTGCACGAAATTTGTGCACGGGGAGGGGGGGTCCCTTAGCCCAGCCTGCCCCCTCTCACAGTCTGGAACCCCTCAGTGGATGTCCTATGATGGCCCCAGTCTGCCAGGCACCTTTTGTGTGTGTGTGTGTGTGTGTGTGTGTGTGACCACTGGGGACCTGCCCCCAGCCGCATCTGAGGCTCGGAGCAGTCCTTCTATGTGTGTCTACCTGCTGGGGGCCTGCCCCCAGGCACACCATCGAGGCTTGGAGCAGGCACCCTCTCTATGTTGATCTCTCAGACTCTTGCCCTCCCCTGTATGTTGTTCTCTTTTTTGAGCTGTGGCCAGGGCTGGGTGTTGCCTGCCTCCCAAGCTTGCCTATTGCTCGTCTTCCTCCAGCCACCAGGAAGCAGGGAAAACCCTGCGTCGTGGTCAGACCAGCCTCTTCCTGCTCCCTGTTCCCCAGAAGGGACCTGGGGAGCTGCCAAGCAGGTTCCCAGCCCCCAAGAGCTTACTTTCCTGCTCCCCGGTGCCCCCCAAAGGGCCTGGGGAGCCGCCAAGCAGGCCGCCGACTCTTTCCCACTCACCGGTCCTCTGCTGCCTTCCTTTCCCACTCCCCAGTGCCTCCAAGGGGTCTGGGGAGCTGCCAAGTAGGACCCCAGCCCCTGCAGCCTTGCTTTCCTGCTCCCCGGTGCCCTGCAAAGGGCCTGGGCAGCCGCCAAGCAGGCCGAGATGCCTCCGCTGCCTTTTTCCCACTCACCAGTACCCTGCTGCCTTGCTTTCCCACTCCCCAGTGCCCCGCAAAGGGCCTGGGCAGCCGCCAAGCAGGTCCCCAACCCTGCCGCCTCTTTCCCACTCACCGGTCCTGGGTCCTGCGCTGTTCCGCCCTACAGCCGCTCTGTGCACTTGGAAGGTCCCTCAGCCTGGCCTGTGCCCTCTCACAGTCTGGGACCCCTCTGGGGATGTCCACCTGCTGGCGTGCCTGACCAGCCTGGGTGACGGGCTGATGGCTGTCTCCAGGCTGGCCAAGCCCCCTAGTAACGTCCCTCACCCCATTGGGTTGTGGCCAGTGTGGGTGATGGGCTTATTGGCGCTTTCAGGCTTTAAGGCTTCCCACAGCTCCCATTGACCCAATGTCCCAGCAAGGCTGGCTGGACGCAGGTTTCTGGGGTTTGTTTATCTTCTATAATTGACGCTGTTCCTTTAAAACGAGGCCTCCTACTAATGAAGCCTCCTCTCTGCTTCGCCTCGTGGCACATCTATAATGAAACAATGTTACTTAGTGGTGAGGCCAGGCCTGCTGTTTCCTTCAGCTCCCGAGGATTCTATGATTATTATTTTGTTGCAAACATGTGTTTTGCTTGAGCCAGTTTAAGCGGAGCGGGTCTCAGTTTCACTTTCACTCCTGCTGCAATGGAAGCTGCCATTTACTCAGATCCGTGAGTGGCGGCCTCCATGTTGGCTGGGCTAGTTTGCATATAGCCACTCTGATTGGCTGGTGGGTGTGGCTTACCCCGTCCCGGAGAAATGGTTAATTTCAATATTACGCTTTTATTAGTTAAGATGAGCATGGTAATTTTCTTTGCTCTGAGGTGTACTTTGTCTAAATGCTTTTGAACAGTTAAATGTTCTGCAGCAGAGTAAGTGGCTCATAAAGCAGGTCCCTACGTAAGTTTGAATATATGGACTAGATGAGTGCTATTTTAAAATGTTTTATACCACAGTTTTTTCTTCTGTAAAGGGTGTTGAACATATGTATATGTCCATTTTATGTAGCTAACATGGAAGTGAAGAATTTGAACTAGTTTTGACATATAATCTCAGAATCAGTATTACCCTAGTTTAAAAGATAATGTAGTTTTTTTTACTTTATTTAATAGTTGGCACTAATACAGATGTTCTCATTTCTCCCCTTAAAAGGTAATATAGTTTTTATTTGAACATCATTTTTTATAATTTCGTGCAGCGTAATGTGGATGTAAAAACCAATGGTGTGAAAAAAACTTTTACATATGTACACTTACGTTTGCTAACTACAATTTCAGAAATGTCTGATTAGAGTTAGATGATGGAATGCAAGACCTTTATTTTATATGTTAGAATAAAATCCAAAATTAAAAACCTTTTAGTTACTTCAAGTACATGTATATTAAGGATTCATACTGTGTTTTCTCTAAATATTTACTTTTTTTCCAATTTATCTAGAGAATCAGACTCTACAAATTAAACCATGGGTTGTCAGTAAATACAGAACCATGTGGTTCAAATCCTATAGAATGACTTTTGCCTGCTTGAATACAATGAAAAGTTACAGGTAAGTTTATTCACTACTGTGGCAAATATTTACATAATTATGTAAATAATAGTTTTATATTGGTTGTGTTTAATAACCCAGTTAGTATTTAATAGCTCACATGATTTAATTAAGGTACTTTTATTTATCTACATATTCTTATTTTTGCAGCAAGTTTTAAATTTGGAATATGTCAAACCCACAGAAAAATTGTAAAATAATATATAGTGCATACCCTTTATCCATATTCAGAAATAGATTTTATTTTTAATATAAGACTATATGACTTCGAGAAGTACTTTTTACTTAATCATAATATCCTTATGACAGGATACAAATAATGCAGTGCTTAAAATTATAAATGATTTGGGTGTAATATAACTAGTATGATAAGGTGGATAAGTATATATTTTAGGTAAGACTGAATCAAAGTCTTTTTGTATTCTTGTTATAAACCAACTTCTAACCTTGTAAAAAAAATTCCATAGCATTAACGCATGAATGCATACTTCTGCTTGTGAATGAGCTATTTCCTTTAAGCTTCGGAGTATGTGAAATCATTCTTATAGATAGTCAACTGAACAACCACCTACTGTTACCTATGTAAGTTAGTCCTTGATTACTGAGTCTTCGGATGAAGCATGGAAAAGGAGGATGACAGTCATAACATAGTATTAAAGAAGAGTGATATTTAGCTCTTAAAAGGATAATAAGTAATCCATATAGAATGTATTCTATATAGCTAAGAAAAACATAATAAAATTTGAATGGCATTACCTATTTTATCATTACAACCTATTCTCTCTTACCCAAGAATCTTTGGAGGTTTTTCCTATCATGTACTTTGACATGAAACTTGGTGTCATTTTCTGTCTGATTCCTGTTTAGGCCTTGTTAGATCCTATCTGATTAAAAAAAAATTTTAGGTTAATTATATGCTTGTCTGGGCCTCTGGTCTCAGATTATTCATTTGAGTACCAACTGTGTTTCAGGAAATGTACTAGTCACTAGGAATAAAATGGTAAGCGAGACAGTCCATGCTTTACCCTTATATTACTTATGTGTTAGTAGGGAGACCAGATCAAATAACCACATAGAAATAGTATAAAGATGTATAGGACTTAAAATAGGGGGATGTGATCCAGTTTTGAATGGGGGAAGACTTCTCAGATGACATTCCATTCAAACTAAGAGCTGAAGGAAGAGAAGGAATTAAATGGGTTTATAGAGGAAGGATCTTAGCGACTGTTACAACAGGTCAACCAAACAACCAGTCGATCGGTTGCTATGACAATGCACTATTGATCAGGGGAGCAAACGCTCAATGCAGGTGCTGCTCCCTGGTGGTCAGTGCATTCTCACAGCCAACCTCCCATGTCCGGCCAACTTCCCATGGTCCCTTCCCCCCAGCCAACTGGCCCTGATTGGCCCTGATTGGCCCTGATCACCAGCCAGGCCGAGGGACCCCACCCATGCACAAATTCGTGCACCAGGTCTCTAGTGTAAGAATAATGTTTCAGGGAGAGGTAACAACATAATCAAAGTACCTGAGGAAGAAGCAAGCATGGTCGGTTCAAAGAACTGAAAGAAGGCTCAAGTGGCTGAAGTGGGGAGGATGAAGAGAGTAGTAGATAGTTATGGAGAACAGATTGGAAGGGGGTGAAGTAGGAAGAGGCTAGAATAATGATTAATATAGGAGATGGTGGGAGCTTGGACTAGCAGTCAAAATGAAAAAAAGAAAATGGAGGCATCTGGCTTCAAATCCTGATTCTACCACTTAATTCTAAGTTTCCCTTTTCTTATCTATGTAATAGAGATAATCCTATGTAATAAAAGCCTAATATGCTAAGTGTCCGGTCATCCAGTCAGCCATTCAACCAATCAAAGTGTAATATGCTAATGATATGCTAAGGCTGCTCAATCTCTCGCTATGATGTGCAATGACCACCAGGGGCCAGATGCTCCAACTGGTTTTTTAGCTTGCTCCTGGGGTCCAGCTGATTAGGACTGAGTGCGATGGACTGAACATGCCCTGGAGCCTCCCATGGTACCTCCCCAGCTGGCCAACCTCCGCATCCCTCCCCAGCCCTGATTGTGCACCAGTGGATTGGCTTGTGCCCTCTTGAAATCTGGGACCCTTTGGGGGATGTTGGAGAGCTGGTTTCCGCCCGATGGCGAACGACCAGTTGCTGTGATGCACACTGACCACCAGGGGCAGATGCTCAATGCAGCAGCTGCCCCCTAGTGGTCAGTGCACACCCACAGCATCTCTCATCCCAGACAGCCAAGCGTTATTATCCTTTTAAGAGCTAAATATCACTCTTCTTTAATACTATGTTATGACTGTCACCCTCCTTTTCCATGCTTCATCCAAAGACTCAGCCAGAAGCTGGGCTCACAGCTGGTGAGTATAGTGGCAGTGGTGGGAGCCTCTCCCACTTTTGCGACAGCTCAAACATGTCCAGCTGACGCAGGGAGCAGGCCTAAGTCATCAGTAGGACATCCTCTGAGGGCTCCTGAACTGCGAGAGGGCACAGGCCAGGATGAGGGGACACCGCCCCCCCACGCAGTGCAGAATTTCGTGCACCGGGCCTCTAGTGAGATAATAATAGTAGTATGTACCTACCTTGTAAAGTTGCCAGGAGGAGAGAAACAAGATGGCGGCATAGGGTAGACACCGCATATGCAGCTGTGAACAACTATTTCAGAAAAACCACGAAAAGAACACACGGACACCCCTCGCACCCACAGGACGGCTGGCTGAGTGAAAATCCTACAACCAGAGAAGAGTCTGAGACTCAGAGCAGCAGCGGAAGCAAAGTACAGAGGTACGGAGGCGC